>JACCGJ010011650.1:0-10188 GCA_013407085.1 Atriophallophorus winterbourni | reverse complement strand
TTTTGATAGTGTAAAACAGGGTATTTTTGATGTATTTTTTACACATTAATTTTTAATTAATTTGGGGGTTTCAACCCCAAATTTAAGTCTTTCAATCCTTTTCTTTTTTTTTCTGTGCCTCCTGTTTAGGATGGGGGAGATGAATATATTGCGGTTTAGATCTTGCAAAAAAGGGGGTGCCTAAATGGTGCACAAAAATGAGGTAAAAATATCCTATTATATTATATAGTAACTTATAATAGACAAAAAAATTCTTGTGTTGAACCCGAACTTTTAGGCTGTAAAATTTTCCTAAAAAAATAAAAAAAATTATTCTGAAAAAATCTGAAAATTTGAATTTGATAGTGTGTTAGCCCCCTCCCCCAAGGGGGTTTTGCCTGGCTAAATTTGAAAAATAAAATGTTGTAAGGGGGGACCCTTACGTACTTGAAAAAAGTGGGCTTGATAGTGTAAAACAGGGTATTTTTGATGTATTTTTTACACATTATTTTTTAATTAATTTGGGAGTTTCAACCCCAAATTTAGGTCTTTCAATCCTTTTCTTTCTTTTTTCTTGTGCCTCCTGTTTAGGATGGGGGAGCTGAATATTTTGAGGTTTAGATCTTGCAAAAAAAGGGGGGGCCTAAATGGTGCACAAAAATGAGGTAAAATTATAATATTATATTATATAGTAAATTATAATGGCCAAAAAATTTCTTGCGTTGAAGCCGAATTTTTAGGGTGTAAAATTTTCATAAAAAAATAAAAAAAATTATTTTGAAAAAATCTGAAAATTTGAGTTTGATAGTGTGTTAGCCTCCAAAAAAAGTGGGTTTTGCCCGGCTAAATTTGAAAAATAAAATGTTGTAAGGGGGGACCCTTACGTACTTGAAAAAAGTGGGTTTGATAGTGTAAAACAGGGTATTTTTGATGTATTTTTTACACATTATTTTTTAATCAATTTGGGAGTTTCAACCCCAAATTTAAGTCTTTCAATCCTTTTCTTTTTTTTTCTTGTGCCTCCTGTTTAGGACGGGGGAGCCAAATATTTTGGAAAAACCTTGCAAAAAAGGGGGGGCCTAAATTGTGCACGAAAATGAGCTAAAATTGTCATTCTATATTATATAGTAACTTGTAATGAGCAAAAAAATTCTTGTGTTGAACCCGAACTTTTAGGGTGTAAAATTTTCCTAAAAAATAAAAAAAAATTATTTTGAAAAATTCTGAAAATTTGAGTTTGATAGTGTGTTAGCCTCCAAAAAAAAAGAGGTTTTGCCCGGCTAAATTTGAAAAATAAAATGTTGTAAGGGGGGACCCTTACGTACTTGAAAAATGTGGGTTTGATAGTGTAAAACAGGGTATTTTTGGTGTATTTTTTACACATTATTTTTTAATTAATTTGGGAGTTTCAACCCCAAATTTAAGTCTTTCAATCCTTTTCTTTTTTTTTCTTGTGCCTCCTGTTTAGCACGGGGGAGCCAAATATTTTGGAAAAACCTTGCAAAAAAGGGGGTGGCTAAATTGTGCACGAAAATGAGCTATATTTGTCATTCTATATTATATAGTAACTTGTAATGAGCAAAAAAATTCTTGTGTTGAACCCGAACTTTTAGGGTGTAAAATTTTCCTAAAAAATAAAAAAAAATTATTTTGAAAAATTCTGAAAATTTGAGTTTGATAGTGTGTTAGCCTCCAAAAAAAAAGAGGTTTTGCCCGGCTAAATTTGAAAAATAAAATGTTGTAAGGGGGGACCCTTACGTACTTGAAAAATGTGGGTTTGATAGTGTAAAACAGGGTATTTTTGGTGTATTTTTTACACATTATTTTTTAATTAATTTGGGAGTTTCAACCCTAAATTTAAGTCTTTCAATCCTTTTCTTTTTTTTCTTGTGCCTGATGTTTAGGACGGGGGAGCTGAATATTTTGAGGTTTAGACCTTGCAAAAAAGGGGGGCCTAAATTGTGCACAAAAATGAGCTAAAATTGTCATTCTATATCATATAGTAACTTGTAATGAGCAAAAAAATTCTTGTGTTGAACCCGAACTTTTAGGGTGTAAAATTTTCCTAAAAAATAAAAAAAATTATTTTGAAAAAAAATCTGAAAATTTGAGTTTGATAGTGTGTTAGCCTCCAAAAAAAGAGGGTTTTGCCCGGCTAAATTTGAAAAATAAAATGTTGTAAGGGGGGACCCTTACGTACTTGAAAAAAGTGGGTTTGATAGTGTAAAACAGGGTATTTTTGATGTATTTTTTACACATTATTTTTTAATTAATTTGGGAGTTTCAACCCCAAATTTAAGTCTTTCAATCCTTTTCTTTTTTTCTTGTGCCTCCTGCTTAGGATGGGGGAGCTGAATATTTTGCGGTTTAGATCTTGCAAAAAAGGGGGGCCTAAATGGTGCATGAAAATGAGGTAAAATTATCATTATGTATTATATAGTAACTTATAATAGACAAAAAATTCTTGTGTTGAACCCGAACTTTTAGGGTGTAAAATTTCTCCCAAAAAAATAAAAAAAATTATTTTGAAAAAATCTGAAAAATTGAGTTTGATAGTGTGTTAGCCTCCAAAAAAGTGGGTTTTGCCCGGCTAAATTTGAAAAATAAAATGTTGTAAGGGGGGCCCTTACGTACTTGAAAAAAGTGGGTTTGATAGTGTAAAACAGGGTATTTTTGATGTATTTTTTACACATTATTTTTAATCAATTTGGGAGTTTCAACCCCAAATTTAAGTCTTTCAATCCTTTCCTTTTTTTATTGTGCCTCCTGCTTAGGATGGGGAAGCTGAATATTTTGCGGTTTAGATCTTGCAAAAAAGGGGGGACTAAATGGTGCATGAAAATGAGGTAAAATTATCATTCTCTATTATAAAGTAATTTATAATAGACAAAAAAAATCTTGCGTTGAACCCGAACTTTTAGGGTGTAAAATTTTCCCAAAGAATTAAAAAAAATTATTTTGAAAAAATCTGAAAAATTGAGTTTGATAGTGTGTTAGCCTCCAAAAAAGTGGGTTTTGCCCGGCTAAATTTGAAAAATAAAATGTTGTAAGGGGGGACCCTTACGTACTTGAAAAAAGTGGGTTTGATAGTGGAAAACAGGGTATTTTTGATGTATTTTTTACACATTATTTTTTAATTAATTTGGGAGTTTCAACCCCAAATTTAAGTCTTTCAATCCTTTTCTTTTTTTTTCCTGTGCCTCCTGTTTAGGATGGGGGAGCTGAATATTTTGCGGTTTAGATCTTGCAAAAAAGGGGGGGGCCTAAACGGTGCACGAAAATGAGGTAAAATTATCATTATATATTAAATAGTAACTTGTAATAGACAAAAAAATTCTTGTGTTGAACCTGAAACTTTAGGGTGTAAAATTCTCCCAAAAAAATAAAAAAAATTATTTTGAAAAAATCTGAAAAATTGAGTTTGATAGTGTGTTAGCCTCCAAAAAAAGTGGGTTTTGCCCGGCTAAATTTGAAAAATAAAATGTTGTAAGGGGGGACTCTTACGTACTTGAAAAAAGTGGGTTTGATTGTGTAAAACAGGGTATTTTTGATGTATTTTTTACGCATTATTTTTTAATCAATTTGGGAGTTTCAACCCCAAATTTAAGTCTTTCAATCCTTTTCTTTTTTTTCTTTGTGCCTCCTGCTTAGGATGGGGGAGCTGAATAGTTTGTGGTTTAGATCTTGCAAAAAAGGGGGGGCCTAAATGGTGCATGAAAATGAGGTAAAAATATCATTATATATTATATAGTAACTTATAATAGACAAAAAATTCTTGTGTTGAACCCGAAACTTTAGGGTGTAAATTTCTCCCGAAAAAATAAAAAAAATTATTTTGAAAAAATCTGAAAATTTGAGTTTAGTAGTGTGTTAGCCCCCTCCCCCAAGGGGGTTTTGCCTGGCTAAATTTGAAAAATAAAATGTTGTAAGGGGGGGACCCTTACGTACTTGAAAAAAGTGGGTTTGATAGTGTAAAACAGGGTATTTTTGATGTATTTTTTACACATTATTTTTCAATTAATTTGGGAGTTTCAACCCCAAATTTAAGTCTTTCAATCCTTTTCTTTTTTTTCCTGTGCCTCCTGCTTGGGATGGGGGAGCTGAATATTTTGCGGTTTAGATCTTGCAAAAAAGGGGGGGCCTAAATGGTGCATGAAAATGAGGTGAAAATATCATTATATATTATATAGTAACTTATAATAGACAAAAAATTCTTGCGTTGAACCCGAAACTTTAGGGTATAAATTTCTCCTAAAAAAATAAAAAAAATTATTTTGAAAAAATCTGAAGAATTGAGTTTGATAGTGTGTTAGCCTCCAAAAAAAGTGGGTTTTGCCCGGCTAAATTTGAAAAATAAAATGTTGTAAGGGGGGACCCTTACGTACTTGAAAAAAGTGGGTTTGATACTGTAAAACAGGGTATTTTTGATGTATTTTTTACACATTATTTTTTAATTAATTTGGGGGTTTCAACCACAAATTTAAGTCTTTCAATCCTTTTCTTTTTTCTTCTTCGTGCCTCCTGCTTAGGATGGGGGAGCTGAATATTTTGTGGTTTAGATCTTGCAAAAAGGGGGGGCCTAAATGGTGCATGAAAATGAGGTAAAAATATCATTATATATTATATAGTAACTTATAATAGACAAAAAATTCTTGTGTTGAACCCGAAACTTTAGGGTGTAAATTTCTCCCACAAAAATAAAGAAAAATTATTTTGGAAAAATCTGAAAATTTGAGTTTAGTAGTGTGTTAGCCCCCTCCCCCAAGGGGGTTTTGCCTGGCTAAATTTGAAAAATAAAATGTTGTAAGGGACCCTTACGTACTTGAAAAAAGTGGGTTTGATAGTGTAAAACAGGGTATTTTTGATGTATTTTTTACACATTATTTTTTAATTAATTTGGGAGTTTCAACCCCAAATTTAAGTCTTTCAATCCTTTTCTTTTTTTTTCTTGTGCCTCCTGTTTAGGACGGGGGAGCTGAATATTTTGAGGTTTAGACCTTGCAAAGAAGAGGGGCCTAAATTGTGCACAAAAATGAGCTAAAATTGTCATTCTATATTATATAGTAACTTGTAATGAGCAAAAAAATTCTTGTGTTGAACCCGAACTTTTAGGGTGTAAAATTTTCCTAAAAAAATAAAAAAAATTATTTTGAAAAAATCTGAAAATTTGAGTTTAGTAGTGTGTTATCCCCCTCCCCCAAGTGGGTTTTGCCTGGCTAAATTTGAAAAATAAAATGTTGTAAGGGGGGACCCTTACGTACTTGAAAAAGTGGGTTTGATAGTGTAAAACAGGGTATTTTTGATGTATTTTTTACACATTATTTTTTAATTAATTTGGGAGTTTCAACCCCAAATTTAAGTCTTTCAATCCATTTCTTTTTTTTTCCATGTGCCTCCTGCTTAGGACGGGGGAGCCAAATATTTTTGAAAAAACCTTGCAAAAAAGGGGGGGCCTAAATGGTGCACAAAAATGAGGTAAAATTATCATTATATATTATATAGTAACTTGTAATAGACAAAAAAATTCTTGTGTTGAACCCGAACTTTTAGGGTGTAAATTTCTCCCGATAAAATAAAAAAAATTATTTTGAAAAAATCTGAAAAATTGAGTTTGATAGTGTGTTAGCCTCCAAAAAAAGTGGGTTTTCCCGGCTAAATTTGAAAAATAAAATGTTGTAAGCGGGGACCCTTAAGTACTTGAAAAAAGTGGGTTTGATAGTGTAAAACAGGGTATTTTTGATGTATTTTTTACACATTATTTTTTAATCAATTTGGGAGTTTCAACCCCAAATTTAAGTCTTTCAATCCATTTCTTTTTTTTCCTTGTGCCCCCTGCTTAGGACGGGGGAGCCAAATATTTTGGAAAAAACCTTGCAAAAAAGGGGGGCCTAAATGGTGCACGGAAATGAGGTAAAAGTTTCATTATATATTATATAGTAACTTGTAATAGACAAAAAAATTCTTGTGTTAAACCCGAACTTTTAGGGTGTAAAATTCTCCCAAAAAAATATAAAAAATTATTTCGAAAAAATCTGAAAAATTGAGTTTGATAGTGTGTTAGCCTCCAAAAAAGTGGGTTTTGCCCGGCTAAATTTGAAAAATAAAATGTTGTAAGGGGGACCCTTACGTACATGAAAAAAGTGGGTTTGATAGTGTAAAACAGGGTATTTTTGATGTATTTTTTACACATTATTTTTTAATTAATTTGGGAGTTTCAACCCCAAAATTAGGTCTTTCAATCCTTTTCTTTTTTTTCTTGTGCCTGATGTTTAGGACGGGGGAGCTGAATATTTTGAGGTTTAGACCTTGCAAAAAAGGGGGGCCTAAATTGTGCACAAAAATGAGCTAAAATTGTCATTCTATATCATATAGTAACTTGTAATGAGCAAAAAAATTCTTGTGTTGAACCCGAACTTTTAGGGTGTAAAATTTTCCTAAAAAATAAAAAAAATTATTTTGAAAAAAAATCTGAAAATTTGAGTTTGATAGTGTGTTAGCCTCCAAAAAAAGAGGGTTTTGCCCGGCTAAATTTGAAAAATAAAATGTTGTAAGGGGGGACCCTTACGTACTTGAAAAAAGTGGGTTTGATAGTGTAAAACAGGGTATTTTTGATGTATTTTTTACACATTATTTTTTAATTAATTTGGGAGTTCCAACCCCAAATTTATGTCTTTCAATCCTTTTCTTTTTTTCCTGTGCCTCCTGCTTAGGATGGGGGAGCTGAATATTTTGCGGTTTAGATCTTGCAAAAAAGGGGGGCCTAAATGGTGCACGAAAATGAGGTAAAATTATCATTATGTATTATATAGTAACTTGTAATAGACAAAAAATTCTTGTGTTGAACCCGAACTTTTAGGGTGTAAAATTCTCCCAAAAAAATAAAAAAAAATTATTTTGAAAAAATCTGAAAAATTGAGTTGATAGTGTGTTAGCCTCCAAAAAAGTGGAGGGTTGCCTGGCTAAATTTGAAAAATAAAATGTTGTAAGGGACCCTTACGTACTTGAAAAAAGTGGGTTTGATAGTGTAAAACAGGGTATTTTTGATGTATTTTTTACACATTATTTTTTAATTAATTTGGGAGTTTCAACCCCAAATTTAGGTCTTTCAATGCTTTTTTTTTCCTGTGCCTCCTGCTTAGGATGGGGGAGCTGAATATTTTGCGGTTTAGATCTTGCAAAAAAGGGGGGGCCTGAATGGTGCACGAAAATGAGGTGAAATTATCATTATATATTATATAGTAACTTGTAATAGACAAAAAAATTCATGTGTTGAACCCGAACTTTTAGGGTGTAAAATTCTCCCAAAAAAATAAAAAAAATTATTTTGAAAAAATCAGAAAATTTGAGTTTAGTAGTGTGTTAGCCCCCTCCCCCAAGGGGGTTTTGCCTGGCTAAATTTGAAAAATAAAATGTTGTAAGGGGGGAACCTTACGTACTTGAAAAAAGTGGGTTTGATAGTGTAAAACAGGGTATTTTTGATGTATTTTTTACACATTATTTTTTAATTAATTTGGGAGTTTCAACCCCAAATTTAAGTCTTTCAATCCTTTTCTTTTTTTTCCTGTGCCTCCTGCTTAGGATGGGGGAGCTGAATATTTTGCAGTTTAGATCTTGCAATAAAAGGGGGGGCCTAAATGGTGCACGAAAATGAGGTAAAATTATCATTATGTATTATATAGTAACTTGTAATAGACAAAAAAATTCTTGTGTTGAACCTGAACTTTTAGGGTGTAAAATTCTCCCAAAAAAATAAAAAAAATTATTTTTAAAAAATCTGAAAAATTGAGTTTGATAGTGTGTTAGCCTCCAAAAAAGTGGGTTTTGCCCGGCTAAATTTGAAAAATAAAATGTTGTAAGGGGGGACCCTTACGTACTTCAAAAAAGTGGGTTTGATAGTGTAAAACAGGGTATTTTTGATGTATTTTTTACACATTATTTTTTAATTAATTTGGGAGTTTCAACCCCAAATTTAAGTCTTTCAATCCATTTCTTTTTTTTTCCATGTGCCTCCTGCTTAGGACGGGGGAGCCAAATATTTTTGAAAAAACCTTGCAAAAAAGGGGGGGCCTAAATGGTGCACAAAAATGAGGTAAAATTATCATTATATATTATATAGTAACTTGTAATAGACAAAAAAATTCTTGTGTTGAACCCGAACTTTTAGGGTGTAAATTTCTCCCGATAAAATAAAAAAAATTATTTTGAAAAAATCTGAAAAATTGAGTTTGATAGTGTGTTAGCCTCCAAAAAAAGTGGGTTTTCCCGGCTAAATTTGAAAAATAAAATGTTGTAAGCGGGGACCCTTAAGTACTTGAAAAAAGTGGGTTTGATAGTGTAAAACAGGGTATTTTTGATGTATTTTTTACACATTATTTTTTAATCAATTTGGGAGTTTCAACCCCAAATTTAAGTCTTTCAATCTTTTTCTTTTTTTTCTTGTGTCTCCTGCTTAGGATGGAGGAGCCTAATATTTTGGAAAAAACCTTGCAAAAAAGGGGGGGCCTAAATGGTGCACGAAAATGAGGTAAAATTATCATTATATATTATATAGTAACTTGTAATAGACAAAAAAATTCTTGTGTTGAACCCGAACTTTTAGGGTGTAAAATTCTCCCAAAAAAATAAAAAAAATAATTTTGAAAAATTCTGAAAAATTGAGTTTGATAGTGTGTTAGCTTCCAAAAAAAGTGGGTTTTGCCCGGCTAAATTTGAAAAATAAAATGATGTGAGAGTGGACCCTTACGTACTTGAAAAAAGTGGGTTTGATAGTGTAAAACAGGGTATTTTTGATGTATTTTTTACACATTATTTTTTAATTAATTTGGGAATTTCAACCCCAAATTTAAGTCTTTCAATCCTTTTCTTTTTTTTCCTGTGCCTCCTGCTTTGGAAGGGGGAGCTAATGTCTGGTGGTTTAGGCCTTGCAAAAAAGGGGGGGGCCTAAATGGTGCATGAAAATGAGGTAAAAATATCATTATATATTATATAGTAACTTATAATAGACAAAAAATTCTTGCGTTGAACCCGAAACTTTAGGAGTTTAAATCCCCAAAAAAAACTAAAAATTATGTGGAAAAATTCTGAAAAATTGAGTTTGCTAGTGTGTTAGCCCCTCCATAAAAAAGTGGGTTTTGCCCGCTAATTTGAAAACTAAAATATTGTATTGGGGGAAACCCTCAGCGTACTCTTGAAAAAAGGGGTTTGATAGTGTAAAACATGGGATGTGTTGATGTATTTTTTACCAGTCTTTTTTTAATTAATTTGGGGGTTTCAACCCCAAATTTAAGTCTTTCAATCCTTTTCTTTTTTTTCTTTGTGCCTCCTGCTTAGGATGGGGGAGCTGAATAGTTTGTGGTTTAGATCTTGCAAAAAAGGGGGGGCCTAAATGGTGCATGAAAATGAGGTAAAAATATCATTATATATTATATAGTAACTTATAATAGACAAAAAATTCTTGTGTTGAACCCGAAACTTTAGGGTGTAAATTTCTCCCAAAAAAATGAAAAAAATATTTTGAATTAATCTGAAAATTTGAGTTTAGTTGTGTGTTAGCCCCCTCTCCCATGGGGGTTTCGCCTGGCTAAATTTGAAAAATAAAATGTTGTAAGGGGGGACCCTTACGTACTTGAAAAAAGTGGGTTTGATAGTGTAAAACAGGGTATTTTTGATGTATTTTTTACACATTATTTTTTAATTAATTTGGGAGTTTCAACCCCAAATTCAAGTCTTTCAATCCTTTTCTTTTTTTTCCTGTGCCTCCTGCTTAGGATGGGGGAGCTGAATATTTTGCGGTTTAGATCTTGCAAAAAAGGGGGGGCCTAAATGGTGCACGAAAATGAGGTAAAATTATCATTATGTATTATATAGTAACTTGTAATAGACAAAAAAATTCTTGTGTTGAACCTGAACTTTTAGGGTGTAAAATTCTCCCAAAAAAATAAAAAAAATTATTTTGAAAAAATCTGAAAAATTGAGTTTGATAGTGTGTTAGCCTCCAAAAAAAGTGGGTTTTGCCCGGCTAAATTTGAAAAATAAAATGTTGTAAGGGAGGACCCTTACGTACTTGAAAAAAGTGGGTTTGATAGTGTAAAACAGGGTATTTTTGATGTATTTTTTACACATTATTTTTAATCAATTTGGGAGTTTCAACCCCAAATTTAAGTCTTTCAATCCATTTCTTTTTTTTTCTTGTGCCTTTAGGACTGGGGA
>JACCGJ010011649.1:0-22983 GCA_013407085.1 Atriophallophorus winterbourni | reverse complement strand
TATATATATATATATATTTCTGTCCGTAGAACTGCTTGTCTTTTTTCTGGTTCCCTTTTGGTGTTATCATTCACATGAAGATTGCAGAGTCTAGTCTGGAAGCGTTCTCGACACATGGTGGTTTTTATTGGAAGCACTTCAGTCGTTGTGTGTTGACCAATAGTTCGCGATTGATGATAGTAAACGATAGCCTATCATCATGTTTATTCCGAGAAAAACTTTTATTACTTCTTTGGAAGTAGCAGCTGATTTTCCCTTCTGCACACTCTTCAAAATAGTTTCAAAATGAATTTTGTCTAAAATCTCTTCTTTAAAAAATTCCAAAATAATCTAAAGGCGATAAAGCTGCTATAGTGACGGTTGGCATGGGTGAAAATTCAGTATCCACGGCGGGCTATGGTTTTATCTTCCATCTTCTCTTACTAGTATCTTCTATATTAACCTTGCTATGTGGAGGAGATGCTGTAGTGGTAAACCTAGTCGAGATAAAGTAATAAATAAGATTGGGCAACTAGGAGTGTTACCACCAGCATTTTATAGTTTATAGTCGAAACACAATGCTATTCCGATGTAGTTTAGATCACGCAACTACAGAACACATGAACTCCAGCACAATCACGACAGTGGATGGAGCTAGTTTCAAAACAGAACAAGAGATGCGTCGCGCCACATGTAATCCAAAAACCGCGCGCTTAATAGGTACATAAACCGCTACTCGGCATAAGCAGTAAAACAAGCGCAGTAAAAAACACTAGAATGCAATTGATTTTGTTGGGTTTTCAGGTTCTGACTCATCCACAACATCTAATGTATTTACCATTATTTGAATGGCCTGTTCTTCAGATTCTTCATCTGTATCTTCGTTGTAGTCTGACGGCACATCGTCAAATAGGAATTCCAATATAACTCACTCACTCCCTCACTCACTCAGACCTCTCCGTGCCGGGTGACACATGAGTCGAAGACAACTTCACACCAGTGGTTCCGGTCTGCCGCTGCTTCCGTTGCCGTCTGCACCGTGAATCCTTGTGCATGTAGTTCGCGTTCCAACGTTTGGCGCCATGTTTGCTTGGGCCGTCCCTTTTTTCGTTTACCTTGCGGACGCCAGTGGATGGCTACCTTTGTATGCGAACAGGGATCCATCCTGCAGACATGACCGAACCATCTCCACCGTCGTCTTTTGACTACGGTAGATATCACCCCTAGACCAGTTTTCTCAGGAGTTCTTCATTCGAAATGGTGTGTGGCCAAAAAATCCGTAGAATCCTTCTCAAGCACTTAGTTTGAAGCACGTTCATTCTGCGCTCAATGGCAGCGGTCGTCTTCCAGCATTCCGATGCATACAGCAACACACTCAGAACGTTGCACTTGAAGAGTCTGATCTTCGTGTTAATGCTGAGAGCGGAGGATTTCCAAATGGAATTCAGCATGCAGAATGCTTGGTTCGCCTTCCCGATCCTTCTCCTGACCTCATTTTCACAGTCACCATTTATAGTCAGTTTGCTCCCAAGGTAGACTGTATCTGTAAACTCACTGAGCGTTTGACCGTCCACGAACACTGGTGGTTGCTCTGGAACATTCTTTCTCATTACCTCCGATTTGCCAGCGTTAATTTCTAAACCCACCGTCTTGCCAATTTCGGATAGTCGATCGCTCTTGCTCTGGATGTCACTGATCTTGCACGCCAAGAGGGCAACATCATCCGCATAGTCCAGGTCTTCTAGCGGTCCCGCTGGGGTCCATGGAATGCCTGCTGCCATGCCATCGGTCACCTGTCTCATAATCTAGTCCATTGTTATGGAGAAGAGTATCGGTGAGAGGATATATCCTTGCCTCACTCCCGTACGAACCTCAAACTTCTCAGTGAGCATTCCATTGTGAGCGACTTGGCATTCAAACTTCTCATAAAATGTTTTTATGAGATTTACTATCTTTGATGGTATACCATAATGACGGAGGATTTTCCATAACACTGGTCGGTGAACGCCATCGAAAGCCTTCTGGAAGTCGATGTAGGCCACACATAGCTCTGCATTCCATTCATGTGTCTGCTCCAGGATCTGACGGAGGACAAAGATTTGGTCAATGCAAGATTTTCCTTTCCTGAACCCGGCTTGCTCTTGTCGTAAAATGGATTCAACTGCATTGGAGACACGTCGGAGAATGATGCGCAGAATACTTTGCTCGTGACTGATAGAAGCGTAATACCTCGCCAATTGGTGCAGTAGCTCAAGTCACCTTTCTTCGGAAGTTTGATTATAGTACCCGAACGCCAGGCGTCCGGTATCTGCTCAGTATCCCAGATGTTCTGGAATAGGTCTCGCAAAACTTTCGGTGTCTCTTCGGTTTCCGCCTTGAGCAGTTCGGCATACACTCCATCGTCACCTGGTGCCTTCCCATTTTTCAACCTCTGGATAGCAAATTGCACCTCTTGGAGGCTGATGGGGTCTGTGTTGACGTCGAGGTCTGTAGCTGCCTCAGGCATATCGACGTTAGTTTGAGGTGGTGGGCGGTTTAGAATGAGCTCGAAATGTTCTCGCCATCTGGCTAACACTTCCTTCGCATCAGTTATTACATCTCCACCCTGGGTCCTCACTTGTTGATTGTTTGCCTGAATACGATCGCAGAGCTTTCGATTAATCTGATATAATGTTCTCAAATCATTCATTCGGCACGCCTCTTCTGCTTGTTGTGTCATTTTTTCCACATACCGGCGCAAGGAGATCGGCCATCGGGGTGGAAACTTCCTATCGGCTTTCATCTCCATCCGTCATGGGACCTTTTGTAAGGTTCACGTCAATCTTGTAGCCATTGTTGGGTAGAATTTTGGGATTTGTTGTCATCGTTTCCGTAGCAATGTAGCTTCTACGAGATAGAGTTGCTAGCCATAAGCCCAACCCTCCTCCTTTCTCAGACGGGCTTGGGACCGTCCTTGGCGTAGTTAATTCCAATATAAGTCTATCGCTCAAACCTCGTCTTACCATTTTTCTGTAATTAAGATTTTGTTTGTATTTACAAATTATATCAATGTTTATGCATTTCATTTTTATGTAATTACTTATTTTTCGGTGTTATGTATTATATCTGCTCAGCAGGAATAGCAAAGAACTTATGCTTATTAGAACAAAATAATTGGCTTTTATATGTCTACAACACAAAGACTAAAATGGAATTCGTAATAAATATAAAAAACTCTGGTTAGCTGTGACGTAAGCTCCTTGTTCACGAATGTTGACACAACAAGCGCTTTCGAATTAGCGAGAGAGTCACTCAACTCCCATATGAACTTGAAGGATCGTACCAAATTGAGTGTACAACAAATCATCATCGGTGTGGCAATTTGTCTAAATATGAACCACTTGTTATATTATGCACAGCAAAACCATGGTACGGAAGGGACACTTCCGTTCTTGGTCTGTCTCGCGCAAAAAGACAATGGCAAGATAAGTACAACGGTATATCGTAAGCCAGTCGACACGGATGTGATTTTGAGATTCACATCTGCGCACCCTAAAAGGGTATTTCCGTCGTAGTAAAATCGCTATTATAAAATATTGACCGTCTCTGCAGCGATAATGCAGATAAGAGACGAGCTCATGTAAAAGTCAGTCGCTGACTTGCAAATCAAGTTTAACCCATGCGCTAAATTAAGCGCCATTTGAACCGAGGTAAACATCCGCAACCGAAGACGGAAAAGGTTTGGCGAGCTACGGTATCTCTACCGTAAGTCAAAAGCGCCTCGAAGGTATAAGTCGAATCTTGAATGACGCAGGAATTAGAGCAACATTTGAGGGAGGTAAAACTCTCCGCTCCGTATCAATTCAATTCAATTCAATTCAATTTTAATGGTCTAAAAAGCATATAGCTTTACAAAAAAACACAGAATAATATGACAACAACGAATAATATAACAAGCAAAAATGGGATTTGATTGCTTACTGAGCATTTCAAGAATCAAGTAAATATCCAAAGGGCAGAAATTGTTTTCGATTGGTGGGATAAAAAATGTAGGTGTATGTTGTTGAGCTGTATAGTTTTCTTCGATGCATGGTTTTAGGTTCAAATAGGCATCAAGGCTTCTCTTGAAAGTTTGCTGGTTTGGTGAGTTTACAACATTCTCTGGCAGATTGTTCCAAGTAAAACAAACTCGCACGGCAATGCAACTGAAAGATGAGACTGCTTTAGGTGGTGTGTAAAACTGCATCCACAAAATCAAATGCAAGCGTTGCATGGGTGTTTAGATTGGGCATACGTATACAGATCTTTGCATTAGGGTGAACGGACTGTGGTAACGAGCGGGATTTTAACAACGCAATCCCATTGAATATCAATCTCTGATTCGGGATTCTACCCTAGTAACAGGTGCTAGACACTAGGGACAGCATAGATCTTGATAAGGTGGAAGTGATAAGACGGGGTGTGAAATCTTATAGGGAAAGACTTCACGCTGAGGCAGTTGAAATAACAAAAGGCTAGGGCGAATAAGGTGAACAAGGTGGATGGGGTGGATATCTCAACAATCTAGCGTACGGTGCTGCAGCGGATAAGGATTAACGTGCATAACACCTAATGTGTTCATGGATTACGTAAGCAGTATCAGCGGACGCTGTTCGCAACTGTACACTGAATAAACAATTTAGGGATTAACACATCATTTAGTGGGTGTGATCAATTCAAAGTGATTCAAAGTGATTCAAAGTTGTAATGGTCTAAAAAGCATTTAGCTTAACAATAACCATAGGATGGAGTTATGAGGGATATACAATAAAAAAGAAGAAGAACAGGGAAACTCATGTAGTGTAAATCGTATCAAAATTTGGGTTGTCTCTCAAATATTTGTCCAAATAAGCTTTAAAAATATCCAGGTTGGCTGAGTGTGTAACAGAGGAAGGGAGGGTGTTCCATGTGAAACTGCAAGGGTTGCTCGGGAGTATATATCGAGCAAACATCCAGAGAACTCAGTACTAGGATAAGTGAACACAAAAATCGAATCGGTAAGCAGCCACGCAATTCCAGTGAATATCAAACACTGATAAGAGCTTCAGCAATAGCTGAACATGTGCTGGACACCGGTCACAGCGCAGATCTTGATAACGTAGAAGTGATAAGGCGGGGAATAAAACCATACATGGAAGGACTTCACGCTGAGGCGGTTGAGATAACAAAGGCCGGTAAGAATGCTGTCAATAAGGTGGATGGGGCTGATATCTCCACAAACTTGCAGCGGATAAACATTACGTGCGTAACCCCTAGTGTGCGCACCGATTACGCAATCGCGCTAATCTGTCAGCAGATGTCATTCACACCTGCCAAGACTAAAACAATTGAGGATTATACTGCACGTAGGGGTGGCGGTGCGTCAGTTGATATTGAACGCGCCTGTCCTTTCTTAACGTGCGCAGAACCCACCATGGACTGTGCAGTTCTTAAAAAGCTTACGATTAGTCAGGTGAATGCAATTTAAGCTTGATCTCTGTTCGTACTGACACCCTTGGTCTGCCGAAGCTTCTTTGTCAGGAGCGAAACGTTACCGATAATCTACTCTCACAGATTCATTACAGCCCTCTTACGGTTATTCATAATGGTCGTAGCTGTATGGTTGTCAATAACCCGATACAGACCTTAAGCGATGTGTGACTGTGCCTTATCTATAATAACTTTTAGAAAGAATCACGGTTGCCTTGCCTTTATCTAGATTCAAGATTCAAGAATTTATAGTCAAAAATGCACATAGCTTCACAATTACCATATCATAGTAAATATACATTCAGGAAATAGGTATAAAATAAACATGTAATGTCAAGTATAGTCAAGTTGTATAGTTACCATGAGTTAATACGCAGGTGTCGTCAAATCGTTATGCAACAAATAAGTATCCAAATTTCGAATAAACGTTTCGATGCTGGGAGAGATGACAAGAGTTTCGGGGAGGGAATTCCAAAGGAAACAGACACGTACACAATAAAAATATCGGCGACAGCTGATACGGGAGTGGGGAATTTGCAGTGTCGCTGAGTGGCTGCGTGTATGACGTGACTCACGGTATTCGAATAAATGTTTTAAGGGATGATGTGGGGTATTTAATATTTTATATGTTAGTATCGCATCGCTTCGAAGGCTTCTTTGGAGGGGAGTGGGGCAGACAATAACGAATGTCACTTTTTTGGAGCGAAGCGAAGTGCGAAGCGAATTTTCGAAATGCCCTAACTGCCCTTCGCAATGGCGAATAGTATCAAAGCGAATATCCGAAGTGCACTTCGCAATAGCGAAGCGAAGCGAAGCTTCGCACTTCGCCATAACGAATATTAGCGAATAATCTTCGCTCAACTTCGATGTCCCCCAAAAACTTCGTTTTCGACAAAAAACATTGCTATAAATTGCTATAATTCGTTAATATTCGTTTAAATTCGCTATTCTTCGCTGAAATAAAACGAAAGAACTTGGTTTTGACAAGGGAGGACTTTTTCATGAGCTTTGGCATTGGAAATATACAAAACCTTCATCTCAAAGGCAATTAGGCTCCTCCTCTGACTCGGTCTCTGAGACCGGGGTTATGGACCTGGACCTGGTGCCGGAACTGGTCCGGCTGCCTCCAGTCAGAGGGGAGTAGGCACCCGCCGTGAGCTCCTGGGTGTCGACAAACTCGACATCCTCAAGGTTGGCCTCAGGGTCATCCTGGTCTTTGAGCTGCTGCTGACTCTGTGTACTGGTACCTTCGCCATTGATGAACTCCTGGATGCGGAGCTTCATCCTCTTCATGTAGGGGAGCACTCTCTCGTAATTGTCATGAATGTAGACGAGCTCCCGGACCCTCTCATAGTTCAGAAGTCTTCGGGTCGGCTTGGTCACGAGTCCAGCTTCCGAGAAGACCCTCTCTCTGATGAGGCCGAGGTAGCCCCGATGGCGTAGACCACCCTCGAAGAAAATGAGACAGGTTGAGTATTTTGTATTAGGTTCCATGGGGTCCATTTGTGCAAAAATTGAACTACTATTTCGAAGTATAGCAATACTATATCAAAGTATAACAATACTACATCTAAGAATAGAAAATAATATATCGAAGTATAGCGAATAATATCGAAGTATGGCGAAGCTTAGCGAATATTATAGCGAAGTATGGCAAATAACGAATAAAATATAATCTAACGGAAAATAAGTGATCTTTAACTTTGAAACATCTTACTGGGCGACTTTGGCTAGTAGAGGGAGCTTCTTGGCCTTCATCTTCCAGTACTGGAGCACGTCGATGACCTTTTTTCCAGGGGAGACGCCATCCACTCATTCATCTCCTTGACATAGGGAGGAACTGGGGCTGGTTGAGACTGGGACTGGAACTGGTCGACGCTGCCAAAGGCCAATTCCGGATCAAGATCAAGGTCATGGTGCTCAAGAAGAAAACCTTCAAGATCTTGGCAAGCGGGTTCCGGCATCCGAATGGATGGTGGGGCGGCTGGGGCCAAGTTGGCCAAGAGCAACTCCAACCACGCACGCAAAAGAAACAAACGCCCAGGCAAGGCGGCAAGCAACCACGCAGAGCGACAAACACCCAAGCAGATCAAAACACCCACGCCCTTCGCATTCAGCCACACACCTACGCGAATACATTTAAAATATTAAAGTACAAAAAAATACAACCCTTTGTCTACTGACCGTAACTCTAGTTACCACCTCAAATTTTAGCTTATAGCAATTAAACAAGCAGTCGGTTGCTAAGTAGCTTACGTCGGTACCTTCAGTCACCATCGGAGTGCACTTGTCTGGCCTTTGTCTATCAACAAGTGTCATCATCAAAAACAATTCCCGTAGACAAAGGGGTAAAATATTAAAGTACAAAAATGAACACTCTTCGCTTTTAGCGAAGACTTCGCTAATATTCGTTTACGGCGAAGTTTGAACTTGCACTTCGTTTTAAGCGAAGCGAAGTATAACGAATTTTTAGCGAAGTTTATTTTTGCCATTCGCCATGGCGATAGCGAAGCGAATATTCAACAATATTCGCTTCGCTTCGCAACTTCGCTTCGCTTTAAATCCCAAAGCGAAGTATTCGTTATTGTCTGGAGTGGGGAGCCTCAGTTTTTGCAATCGTTCCTCGTACGTTAGTTTACGGAAACCTCTTACGAGTTTGGTTGCGCGATGGTATATTTTGTCAAGCAATATTATATCCTCTTTTAACCACGGAGTCCAAGCTTGTGATGCATGTTCCATGGTTGGAATTATATAGGCGTTCATGATGGTGGGCAACATTCCAGGCGAGAAGGTTCTGAAAATCCGTCGCATCATACCTAGAAGCTTGGAAGCACGCTTGTAGATAACCTCACAATGCAGGCTGTTCTTCAGGCTGCCGCATACCCAGACTCCAAGATCCCTTTCCGATTCCGTCGAGCTCAAAATCATCTGCCCAAAGTGATATTGGTACTGGAATGGCTTACCAATTTGCAACACCTTGCATTTTTGGATATTGAATGGCAAATTATTCCGTACCGACCATTCGTGTAGAGCATCTAGATCACGCTGCAGCTGTACACAGTCCGCAATTGTTTTTATCCGGGTCCAAAGTTTAATGTCATCAGCAAAAAGAATCACCTTGCATGCGAGCGTCTCTGGTAGGTCGTTGATGTAAGCCAAGAAAAGTACTGGCCCGAGGACTGAACCTTGCTGTACGCCACTAGAGGCATCAATAGCCTGTGATAGTACCCCGTTGATTCGAACGATCACCTTACGCCCACTGAGGTAACTTTCAAGCCATATGAGTAGCTGTCCGCTGATACCCATCTGCTTCAGCTTTTGTATTAGTCGAAAGTGATTCACTCGGTCAAAAGCTTTAGACATGTCCAGATAACAAGCGTGGATGCTAGCTCCTTCGTCAACCGCTTGGGTCCAGTCATTTAAAACCGTCAATAGGTTTGTCAAGCATGAGCGAGATTTACGAAAACCATGCTGCGCCACAGATAGCATATTTTGTGATTCTACGTGATGAACTATATTTCCTGTCACTATACGCTCTAGAACTTTGGATATCACAGGAAGTAGGGTGACAGGACGGTAGTTTGCCGGATCTGAACGTCTACCGCCTTTGTAGATAGGTGAAATTACCCCTGTCTTCCACTCTGTTTGCACCACTCCTTCAATTAGAGAATGTTTAAACAATTCATACAAAGGTTCACCCAGCTGCTGGCAACAGGATTTTAGTATAGTCGGAGTGATCCCATCCGCTCCAGGGGATTTCCTAGGGTTCATTCGACACAAATGTCGTTGTATAATCACTGGATTTATCTCGATCTCAGTCAGCTGTTGCGTCACTGTTGATGGCGGTAATTTTTCAGTCGATCGAATCGCTAACGGACTAAATACTTTAGCATAAAATTGAGCGAGAGCATCAGCTGTTTCCTTTGCCGAGACTGTTAAGCCATCGTCAGTAAGTTCAGGAAACACCCCTGGTTTCACGCTCGATCGAGCATTGACAATCCGATAAAGCAATTTAGGATTTCCTTCCATTTTCCAAGATAGAAAGCTATGGTAATTTTGCTTGTCTTCTTTGATGAGAGTGTTTACTTTGTTGCGAATTCCGCAAAATTGTTGCCACGACGCATCAGTCTTGGTATTTCTGTGTTGAAACCAAGCAGAGTTCCTTTGCCCGATCCATTTTTTCGTGCGACTACGAAGCTTAAAGCGAAAGTCGTTTAACCTTCGTTCATTAACAAATCGCAAATTTTGATATATGTTTGACTGAAGTCTTTCTGTGATTGCGGTGCAATGTGTTTCCGTGTTGTGATAATCAAGCACTCGCCAATTTACTAACCCAAGTACGTCACGTAAACTCACGTAGTCGATCCTTCTGAATAGTTTCGCGTACTCACATACTCGTCTAGCGCTGCATACATATTCAAATTCTAACACAAGATGATCACTCCGACCGAGAGGGGCAATGTAGTCAACACCTTCAACTGCTGTTGCTTCGGAAGTAAGTATTAAATCTAAAACGGACGGTAACTCTGATCCTCTTTTGTGAGTAAAGTCGGACACATGGTTATGCAGTGGAATCATGTCGATCAGCTCACGGAATTTATGATCAGTTGTGTGTAGAGGATGATCTGATCTGTTAAAAAGATGAGGAAGGTTGAAGTCCCCCATGACCAGTAATTGGGAGCTTCGCATCTCTCCGGCATATTTTAGAGCCTCTAATACCCTGTCGTTTTGAGCATCCGTCACTATTTCCTCTTCTTTTCGCAATTTAAGGAGTGCTTGTTGTTCATCTCGCGTAAGGTTTATCTTTTCTGGTTGTTGTTTTTGATAATACTTGATATACCGTTTCGCAACGCATCTGCCTGATTTTCAGGTAGCTGGTTGAGGATGGATTCTATGCATGAAATAACATCCTCAGCGTGTAAGAATTTTTACTTAACCAGAAGTTTAAGCCCTTTTCCAACAATCTTTGTTCGGTTTGCGATAGCGGCCTATCTGATAAATTAATTACCTTAGAATATTGTCGAGCAATTTCATCAAAAGAACTAGCAGAGGTACATTTATCTTGTGAAGTTAATAACGTGCTGAACTTACGTACTTGTCTTTCTTTTATGTGCTCGCTCTATGTGGCCAAAACGTCGGCGTGTTTTCCACAAATTTTGCAGAAATCCACTTCAGATAACACATTTCGCAATTCGGATTTCAAACTGGAGGCTTTCGATTAGCGTTTGCCAGGCTATCATTAGTCCTGTGGATCCTTTGTTTTAAGAAAACTTTGGATGCTTTTTCGGCAGCCTTCCGAGAATAGCGAGAATTATCTGGAGGTTTGACCACAAATTACCTTGGTATGATTCTACTGTGCTGGCATCTCAATTTGTAGATGCGATGATTATACCATTTCGCTTCCGTTTCGGCTGTTCGTACAAACTCGCTGGCCAGTTTGAGAAATCGAATGTGGTAGGATTCAGCAAGATATTTGAAAATATAAGAGGCCGATCGGGAGTGCATAATCATGAAAATAACGTTTGCAATGAATCGTTCATAGAAAGTTTTTGTTAACGTTTCGCTTCTGAACACAGAAGCTTTGTCAGACCAAGGGTATCGGTGCGAACAGTGTTCAGGTATAAATGGCATTTTCTTGACCAACTCTGAGTTCTCTAAGCTGGACAGGGGAGATCAAGACAAGTGATCATGTTACACCGCTTGTTTTACCTTATCAAAACATTGACCTTGACAATTAATAACTTCCGTTCGTGCGTGCGTCGTGATCGCTCTGTACACGTTTTGGCTACCTCTATGTATCTTCCAGTCAACCTGCATTTTCTCCAACATTCTTGGGGACATTATTGTAGTAATCTGGTCTACTACAAATTGGTGAGCCCGACATACACGCATTCTTCGTGTATCTTTTCCGGTACGTCAAAATTTTTCCGCTTCACATCGGAGTTTTCAGGTAATTTTTTGCCTCGTTTAATCGTGCATTTTATTTGCATCAATTGCTCCTGTTTATCAGGAGTGAATCTAAACGCGTTATTTTGGCTTCGACTGTCATCACAATACCCAGCTTTATTCCACAGGACCCTGAGTATTAATTTCATTTTTGAAAACTGCATTTAGTTCTAAAAATATAATTGATGACTCCGCCATGTTTTCACAATTAACGCAGAAAATTGCCGCGGATGTGATATTACTGCAGGTTTGCGACGCAGTCTTCACTGCCCCGAAGGCGACCGCTGCCATAGCCTCAAACAAGCCGTGATTTCCCGCACGGTCCCATCCGAACGCGTTAGGCTGCAACAGCTTTTTGGCGATCTGAAGGTTGTCGGAAGAAAGCCATCTACCATATTGATGGAGATGTGACGACTTCTGGGGTCAGCTCGTATGGACGAGTCGTTAATTGGGGAACTTTGGGTCCAGCGCCTACCGAAGTACGTGCAGGCTATCCTGGTTTCAGCAAAAAGTACTCCGATATCTGAGCTGGCAAAGATGGCGGATGGCATCGCCGAGTGCATACACTCTCATCCGGATGCCCATATCACCGCTGTAGCAGCAGGACATCACACACACGAAGTAGAACCAATGATAACAAAGCTACAGACCTTATGGCTGAGGTTTCAGAATTGCGCAGGGAGGTTCGAAACCTCACACACAGCCGCAGGCCACAGTCACGCACCCCAACCCACCGGCGCTCGAAAAGCCGTAATAAATCACCAATATGCTGGGTTCAACGGAAATATGGCGAGAAAGCGCGAAGTTGCATAAAGCCTTGCGCATATCACACCTCGCGAGCGGAAAACTTTCGGGCCGACAAGTAACGACGACTACCACCGTCGGCCCTAAACGTTCGAGTCGTCCATTCTATATACCTGATAAGCCTACCGGCATACATTTTCTGGTAGACACCGGTGCAGAGGTAAGTGTGCTCCCGGTAGATGGGCACACAACGTCTAGCCAATTAAGCTAGCACTTAAGGGCAGCAAACGGATCCATAATAACAACCTACGGTCAGCGCTCTTGGACTCTCGATTTAGGTTTGCGTCGTGAATTCCGCAGGATTTTCACGATCGCCGCGGTCCCGTTTGCCATACTAGGCGTTGACTTCTTGCACGCGTTCGATCTCCTTGTAGATTCTCGACGCTCGCAACTGATAGATGGAACTACCCGTCTTAAAGTTCTTGGTACCCCGAGCAGAGACGCAAGGATATCTCCGGTATTTAGCTACGGCGACATCGAACCATCATATGCCCCGCTGCTTGCGAACTATCCCAACTTATTCCGCGCATCACCGACTGTACTACCTGCAGTCTCCACCCCAGTGGAACACCATATTACCACTAGTGGGCCCCCGGTTTACGGAAGACCGAGGCGATTAACGCCTGAAAAGTTTCAGATAGCGCGCAAAAAGTTCCAGCACATGCTGGCATTGGGCATCATACGACCTTCCAGTAGCCCTTGGTCATCTCCTCTGCACATGGCACCCAAGAAAAACCCAAACGATTGGCGCCCGTGTGGTGATTACCGCAGGTTAAATAAAGCGACGGTACCCGATAGGTACCCGATCCCGCATATTCAAGACCTGGCTGCCAATATCCATGAGTGTACCATTTTTAGAAAGGTAGACCTGGTTCGAGCGTATAACCAAATACCGGTCGCGGAAGCGGACATCTCAAAGACGGCAGTTACCACACCGTTCGGAATTTACGAATTTGTCCGTGTGCCGTTTGGTTTATGTAATGCCGCTCAAACCTTCCAGCGATTCATGAACCAGGTTTGCAGAGGTCTGGATTGCGCTTACGTATATCTCGGCGATGTACTGATTGCTAGCGCATCCAAGGAGGACCACATTCGCCACCTAACGGCACTTTTTGATCGTTTGTCCAGTCATGGGATAACGATTAAAGCCAGACTCAGATCGATTTCCTGGGTCATCGACTTTCAGCTTCGGGTATTCGGCCACTGGATGAAAACACTGACGCCATTCTTAACTTCTCAGAGCCAACAACTTCTAAGGAGCTCCGGCGTTTTCTGGGACTGGTAAACTTTTTCCGCAGATTCATCCAACAGTGCGCACGAATCTCCCATCCCTTGGGTGATTTGCTCCTTGGTAATGCGAAGACATTACTACTAACGGAAGAAGCCAAATCGGCTTTCACATTGTTAAAGCCACACATAACAAACATCAAATCACTTAACCATTATAGGCCCGACGCCCCGCTTCAACAATACGTTGACGGGTCATGGTTCCCTATATCATTCTTCTCTAAGCGGCCCCAGCCCGCAGAAACCCGATATAGCACGTTCGGTAGATAACTTTTGGCTATCTACCTCGGAATTAAACATTTCCGCCATTTTCTGGAGGGCAGACAGTTCGCAGTGTTTACTGACCATAAGCCCCTCATCCACTCGCTCAGCAAGTCATCACAGCGATATTCTCCTAGAGAGACGCGACACCTGGATTTTGTCAGTCAATTCACGACTGACATACAGCATATCGCAGGTGCCCAAAACCCGGTCGCGGATGCACTCTCTCGAATAAATGTAGTAGAGTTGCCGTCCTCCATCGACCTCAGTGAGATCGCCGCAGCGCAAGCTGCTGACACCGAAACAGCACAGCTCAGGGACTCCACTTCCCTTGACATTAGACTTTTACCCTTGCCTGACGGCTCGGGCGATATCCTGTGCGACGTTTCACAAACCACACCCCGACCACTGATTCCATCTGCATTCAGGCGGCGCGTTTTTGAGGGATTACACAATCTCTCCCACCCTGGCATTCGTGCCAGTGTTAAAATGATAACGGCTCGATTTATTTGGCCAAAAGCTAGTAAGGATATTCGAAGTTGGGCCAAAGCGTGTCATGAATGCCAGCTCACGAAAATCCATCGACACACCAAGAGTCCATTAGGAACTTTTGTCGAACCGGATGAGCGCTTCTCACACATACACGTAGACTTAGTCGGCCCATTGCCCCCTTCACGTGGCCACATATATATCCTCACGATAATCGACCGTTTCACCAGGTGGCCTGAGGCCATCCCACTTCACAACTGCTCTTCCGAGACAGTTGCACATGCCTTTTTCGAGCGTTGGGTGGCACAGTTCGGTTGTCCGGGTATTGTCACTACGGACCGAGGTTCCCATTTCGATGGTGCCTTCAGTAAATTGCTAGCTACTCTGGGTTGCCAGCATCACCGAACTACAGCTTACCACCCCGCGGCGAATGGGATGGTCGAAAGGTTGCACAGGCAGCTCAAGGCGGCATTGATGGCGCATGGAGGTATTGACTGGACCGAAGTCCTACCGATCGTCCTCCTGGGTTTGAGGTCAACCTTCAAAACCCCTTTGCAGGCTACCATAGCCGAATTGACATACGGTCGCGCCATCGCTCTACCTGGCGAGTATGTCGCCCCACACAAACAATCACCCTTCGCCGACGGTGATTACGTGGCGCGCTTGCACCATTACATGGGTCGTTTTCGGCTATCACCCCCGCGGCTTCAGGCCAAGTCATCACATGTCCCTAAGGAGTTGGCTAATTGTCCACATGTTTTTCTCCGGAATGACATGGTGAAGCATCCTCTTCGCCCTCCTTATACTGGACCGTTCAGAGTAATTCGGCGGTCTCCCAAGACGGTCGTCATTGACCGTGTCGGCAAGCATGACACTGTTTCAATCGATAGAGTCAAGCCGGCTTTCATGGACGAGGAAGTTATCCCACATGACCCAACGCCAACCCCGGCAACACTGGTCATTACCGCTCCTGTACCCACAGCTAACCCTGAGCCGGCCACTACATCAACCAAACGTGCCAAACGGCAACCCGTTCGATTCGCTGATTTTGTTGTAAATAGTTAATACTTTCATATCTTCTGGCATACACTCGGTCGTGGCTCTAAACCCATGCACCAGGGAGTTTTCTTTTTCTTTCTTCCCTCAGGTACGCACACACCCACCGCTGATGCCACCGAATCGCGCACCCTCCCTGGTCCACCTACGCTTGCCTCCAAATCGCCCGGTAGCCACAACCACCAACACGAGCACCATTGTTCAAACACGCCTGTCATGTCTCACAAGGTTCTTACCAGCCCAGATTGACGCACTAACCGATTCTCCTGGCGCGGCCGTTTACCATCCTTCTTCGAGACGCAGGTAATTCTGAGCAGGGGCTGTGTTTTAGAAGCCTCTGGTTCTTGTTGTCAAGCCTACGAATGCGCCTGTTTCTGCTCAAATTGAGTTCATACTAAGACCAAGCCAAACGGGAAAATCCTGCTAGCAGCTGTTCACGCCATGTGAGGCGGCTCGGCAGTACGTTCACTCACATGTGAGACGCTACTTGGCTTAGTCCCGATCGGTTCACCGTACATCCTACTCTCGAACCACCGAAGATCGACCCACGCAGACCGAGCGCCCTGGCTGACTTCTATGTGACTGGTTGCTGAGAGACTACGTTCCTACCCGGGGTAACCTGACACCCGCATGCCCCACGCTCATGGCAACTGCCGATCAGAAGTCTTCGCTGACCAGACTTCTTGGAGGGGGGCTGTAGTAGAGAGCGATCACGATGCACACACGAACGGAAGTTATTAATTGTCAAGGTCAATGTTTTGATAAGGAAAAACAAGCGGTGTTACACAGCCAGACAATAACGAATACTTCGCTTTGGGATTTAAAGCGAAGCGAAGTTGCGAAGCGAAGCGAATATTGTTGAATATTCGCTTCGCTATCGCCATGGCGAAGGGCAAAAATAAACTTCGCTAAAAATTCGTTATACTTCGCTTCGCTTAAAACGAAGTGCAAGTTCAAACTTCGCCGTAAACGAATATTAGCGAAGTCTTCGCTAAAAGCGAAGAGTGTTCATTTTTGTACTTTAATATTTTAACCCGGAAATTGTTTTTGATGTTGACACTTGTTGACTTGTTGATAGACAAAGGCCAGACAAGTGCACTCCGATGGTGACTGAAGTTACCGACGTAAACTACTTAGCAACCGACTGCTTGTTTAATTGCTATAACCCTTTCAGGACGGATGTAACCTTTTGGTTACATGAACTTCGCAAGTCATTTTAACCTAATTCTAACTGAATTTTCTGATTTTTTTTTGCACGGCGGCATACAGAATTTTGTCAACTGCAGGATGGTTTTCTTCTTTGTTCGCAATCATCATTGACTTGTCCACAGTGAAAGAGAAAGTATGTGCTGGTACGGGTTTCGAACGTATCCTCACAATTCGCAGTTTTGTGAGCCGAATAAAAATCGTGTGAAAGTCTCAGTTATTATAAATTTTGTTCCAGTATAAACTTAGTCATGCCTACAAAGACATTATGTAAAAAAATTGGAATAAATCAGAAAATCTTCGAAATGCGTTGCGTTTAAATAGATGTAACCTTTATGTTACATCCGGCAGAAGTCACCAAAATCGTACAGGCCTGTTGGAAGTGTCTCACGACCGTGTAGCGCTGATTGTTTCCATGGCAGATCGCACGATCGATAACTGCGGACACTTACTCATACGCCCACGACCCAGATTCCTCTGATAGGCATCCATGGTGACCTAACTGATAATCAAAGTTCCTAGTTATCGAACTTACTGGAAAAAAGGCTTAAGCCTCAAAGCAGTTTCGAGTAATATGAGTCGAGACAGATATGAGGAGATAAAGCGCTATCTTCACTTTAATGATAACATTTTGCAGAAGGAAGATGGCAACAAAGATGACAAACTATTCAAAATTCGATCAATTATGGATTCCATCAAATCGAACTGTCAGAAACTTCCACAAGAAGAACATCAAGCCGTGGATGAACAAATCATTCCTACCAAAGCGCATATCTCCTTAAAACAATACAATCCAAGAAAGCCACATAAATGGGGGTATAAAGTCATATCTAGAGCAGGATCGAGTGGCCTTATTTATGACTTCGAGATTTATACGGGGAAGGATCGGAAGAAGGAAGATGTCGAAGTTGGAGTGTCATCAACCTACGCACTTCGGCTTGCTGAAGGTATACCCAAGCACAAGAACTACAAGTTATTTTATGATAACTGGTTCTCTTCATTGGGCTTATCAAGGAAGCTACAGGAATCTGGTATTCTCAATGTGTCTACCGTCAGGGTGAACAGGCTGAAAAGATGTATACTGAAGAATGATAAACTGCTACAAAAAGATGGGAGAGGAAGTTACGACTTCAGAGTTGAAATCAATAGTAATATAATAGCTGTGAAGTGGTTTGACAACAAACCAATTCACCTACTTTCTTCATATGCGGGAATAGAACCGGCTGATACAGTGATGAGATGGGATCGAAAACAGAAGTCATATGTAGAAGTTGGTAGACCTTTCGTTGTAAAAGAATATAACAAATTCATGGGGGGAGTCGATTTGTGCAATATGTTGATCGAACTTTATCGTACCGATTTCAAGTCGAAGAAATGGTACATGAGGATTTTTTCTGTGTAAAAGGATTGACTAAAGTGAGGTGTCAAAAATGCGATGTAGCTCTGTGTCTGACCTACGACAAAACATGTTATAGAGGCTATCACACAAAAGTACAATGCAGTACCATAAGGAAATGACGCCTGAAAACTGATGACTTCTGCCGGATGTAACCAATTGGTTACATTTTGTTATTTTCTCAATTATGTGAATATCACAAACTTTTTATATTATTTGTGTTATTTCACCCCTGGGCAACTCGTTTCCGAAGAAAAAATATTTTATTTCGGGTTAGAAAATAATTCAGGCATGAAAGGGATAAGCTAACATTTGAGGTGGTAACTAGAGTTACGGTCAGTAGACAAAGGGTTGTACTTTTTTGTACTTTAATATTTTAAATGTATTCGCGTAGGTGTGTGGCCGGATGCGAAGGGCGTGGGTGTTTTGATCTGCTTGGGTGTTTGCCGCTCTGCGTGGGTGCTTGCCGCCTTGCCTGGGCGTTTGTTTCTTTTGCGTGCGTGGTTGGAGGACTATAAATAGGATGAAAATTTAATTGTCTTATCATAGTCTCATCATGAGCCCCCCGAAGACGCACCACAAGTCGGACAAGGACAAAGACTCGGCCTCGGCCCAGAAGTCCAAGAGGAGCCCGACCCTCAAGAAGGCAGCTGACTTGGAAGGTGAGTGAGCGCAATATTCGGTTAACTTCGATACTATTCGCTATATAATTTGCTATGTTATTCGTTATACTTCGCTATATTTGCAAAGCTTCGCCATATTATTAGCGAAGCTTCGTTATTATTTGCTATAACTTCGAAGTTCAGAAGTCATTCCTTTACAGTTCCCTTCATCAAGATCGTTCAGTACAGCAAGATCCGCTGGTCTTCAATGTGCATGACCATCACATCCATCGTCCGGAACAAGGCGGTCCTGCTGTCGCTGAAGGATGATGTCTTCAACACCCCTTCAGACTTTGCGGCCCTCATTCCAAACAAGCTGCAGTTTAAGGACCTGGAAGACATCCTCTGGCCTCTCGAGCAGATCAAGGAGGTCAGCAAACGTCTCCAGGCAGATGAGACGCCCACCCTGCAGCATGTCGTTCCGGACATGGCCAAGATTGCCATGATGTCCGCCTCCAGGATCAAGCTGTTCGCCGACTTCAAGGATGCCACCAAGGCATTCATCAAGAAGTTCCAGGAGGAGATCAAGATCAGAGTTCCCGAGCTGGGCAGGAACGTGGACCTCTACCAGAGGCGCACTACCTGAACCCCACTCAGAAGGCCGTGTACCTTAGGACCAGGTCTCATGGTCACCTCTTCTACGAGTGCGAGCAGAGCATCAAGTTGCTCTTGGCCAACTTGGCCCCAGCCGCCCCACCATCCATTCAGATGCCGGAACCCGCTTGCCAAGATCTTGAAGGTTTTCTCCAAGAGCACCATGACCTTGATCTTGATCCGGAATTGGCCTTTGGCAGCGTCGACCAGTCCCAGTCTCAACCAGCCCCAGTTCCTCCCTATGTCAAGGAGATGAATGAGTGGATGGCGTCTCCCCTGGAAAAGGAGGACATCGACGTGCTGCAGTACTTGAAGATGAAGGCCAAGAAGCTCCCTCTACTCGCCAAAGTCGCCCAGTAAGTTGTTTCAAAGTTAAAGGTCACTTATTTTCCGTTGGATTATAATTTATTCTCGTTATTCGCCATACTTCGCTATAATATTCGCTAAACTTCGCCATACTTCGATATTATTCGCTATACTTCGATATATTATTTTCTATTCTCAGATGTAGTATTGCTATACTTTGATATAGTATTGTTATACTTCGAAATAGTAGTTTAACTTTTACACCCCCTGGAACCTAATACAAAATACTCAACCTGTCTCATTTTCTTTTAGGATGGTCTACGCCATCCCGGCTACCTCGGCCTCATCAGAGAGGGTCTTCTCGGAAGCTGGACTCGTGACCAAGCCCACCCGAAGCCTTCTGAACAACGAGAGGGTCCAGGAGCTCGTCTACATTCATGACAATTACGAGAAAGTGCTCCCCTACATGAAGAGGATGAAGCTCCGCATCCAGGAGTTCACCAATGGCGAAGGTACCAGCACTCAGAGTCAGCAGCAGCTCAAAGACCAGGATGACCCTGAGGCCAACCTTGAGGATGTCGAGTTTGTCGACACCCAGGAGCTCACGGCGGAGGCCTACTCCCCTCTGACTGGAGGCAGCCGGAAAGTTCCGGCACCAGGTCCAGGTCCAGAACCCCGGTCTCAGAGACTGAATCAGAGGAGGAGCCTAATTTCCTTTGTGAGAACAAGGTTTTGTATATTTCAAATTCCAAAGCTCATGAAAAAGTCCTCTTTGTCAATTAAAAGTTCTTTCATGGTCAAAAAATAATTCATTTCGGAATTCGTTTTAATTCGGCGAAGTATAGCGAATTTAAACGAATATTAGCGAATTATAGCAAGTTTTTTGTCGAAAACAAAGTTTTCGGGGGACATCGAAGTTGAGCGAAGATTATTCGCTAATATTCGTTATAGCGAAGTGCACTTCGGATATTCGCTTTGATGCTATTCGCCATTGCGAAGGGCAGTTAGGGCACTTCGAAAATTCGCTTCGCACTTAGCTTCGCTCCAAAAAAGTGACATTCGTTATTGTCTATTCTGTACACGTTCTGGCTACCGCTAGATATCTTCCAGTCAACCTGCCTTCCCTCCAACATTCTTGGGGACATTATTGTAGTAATCTGGTCTACTACAATCACCCCTCCCTAAATGCTGTGTTAATCCCTAAATTGTTTATTTCGTGTGCAAATGCGAACAGCGTCCGCTGACACTGCAAGCGTAATCTATGTACACATTATGTGTTATACACGTTAATCCTTATCCGCTGCAAAACCGTACACAAGATTTTTGAGATATCCGCCCCATCCACCTTGTTCACCACATTCGCCCCAGCCTTTGTTATTTCAACTGACTCGGCGTGAAGTCTTTCCATATAACATTTCACACTCCGTCTTATCACTTACACGTTATCAAGATCTACGCTGTGTTCAGTGACTGGTACGTGTTTCGATAGGGCATAATCCCGAATCAGTGATTGATATTCACTGGGATAGCGGGATTGCTTTCCCGTTCGTTTCCTGAGTTCGTTTACTCTAGTGCAAAGTTCTCTAGACGTTTGCCAAATGTTAATACCCGTGCATTCCTTGCATTTGGTTTTTTCAATGGAGATTTTTCGAAAATACCTAAAGGAATATTATATTAGAGATGCTTTAATACGGAGCGGATAGTTCTACCTCCCATATGTGTTACTCTATTACCTGTGTAATTTAAGATTCGACTTATTCCTTCGGAGGCGCTTTTGACATACGGTAGAGATGCCGTAGCTCGCCAAACTGTTTAAGTCTTCGATTGCGGATGTTTAACTCGGTTGAAGATGACCGACTTCTTTTTGAGCTCGTCTTTTATCTGCATGATCGCTGCAGAGGCGGTCAAACTTGTGAATAGCGATTTTGCTACCGACTGAATAGCCGGTCAGGGTGCGCGAATGTGAATCTCCAAATGGCCTCGTGTCGATTGGCTTACGACATACCGCTGAAATCTCCACAATCAGGCGCTCGGCATTGATGCGAAAGTAAATAGTTTTTATTCAACTTATACTTACTAGTTAACCCTTTGTCTACTGACGGTAACTGTAGTTACCACCTCAAATTTTAGCCGATAGAAATTAAACAAGCAGTCGATTACTCATTAGCTCCCGTCTAGACCTTGAGTCACCATCGGAGTGCACTTTTCAGGGGGTGTCTGGAATCTGATCCTCGCAGGACTGTTTTTACAGTCAGTCAAGTGTCAACATTCATGTCGATAAGTCCCGTGTTAGTTACTTCTACTTCAGAATGTGTTCATAGGTACTTCCACTCATTTATTGCATTTCATATATTGCAAATTTGTTTATTAAACAGTTCTTCTTGTTTATGTACATTCATTTGTGTAAAATAATGCCCTGTTTATTTTCAACGATGTATATATTGGAAGGGACTGCAGTTACCGCCAGTATTCTGCCATCTAAAATATTTAACTCCAGAGTTGCTTATATTTATTACGGATTTCATTTTAATCTTTGTGTTGTAGACATATAAAAGCCAATTATATTTGTTCTAATAAGCATAAGTTCTTTGCTATTTCTGCTGAACAGATATTATGCATAACACGGAAAAATAAGGAATTACAAAGCAAAAATAAATAAATACATAAACATTAATATAATGGGTAAATACAAAAAAAATCTTAATTTCAGAAAAATGGCAAGACGAGGTTTGAGCGATAGCCTAATATTGGAATTCCTATTTGATGATGTGCCGTCAGACTACAAGGAAGATACAGATGATGAATCTGAAGAAGAGGCCTTTCAAATAATGGTAAATCCATTAGATGTCGCGGATGAGGCAGAACCGGAAAACCCGAGAGAATCAATTGCATTATAGTGTTTTCCATTTGCATATCTTTTTCTGCGCGGTTTATGTCCCTATTAAGCGCGCGGTTTTTGGATTACATGTGGTGTGACGCATCTCTTGTTCTGTTTTGAGACTAGCTCCATCCACTGTCGTGATTGTGCTGGAGTTCATGTGTTCTGTAGTTGCGTGATCTAAACTACATCGGAATAGCATTGTGTTTCGACTATAAACTATAAACTGCTAGTGGTAACATTCCTAGTTGCCCAATCTTATTTATTACTTTATCTCGATCAGGTTTACCACTACAGCATCTCCTCCACATAGCAAGGTTGATATAGAAGATGCTAGTAAGAAAAGATGAAAGAAAAAACCAGAGCCTGCCGTGGATACTAAATTTTCACCCATGCCAACCGTCACTATAGCAGCTTCAACGCCTTTAGATTATTTTTTGAATATTTTGATGAAGGGATTTTAGACAATATTCATTTTGAGACTAATTTGAAGAGTGTGCAGAAGGAAAAACCAGCTGCTACTTCCAAAGAAGAAATCAAAGTTTTTCTCGGAATAAACATGATGATGGGCTATCGTTTACTATCATCAATCGCGAACTATTGGTCAACACACAACGACTGAAGTGCTTCCA
>JACCGJ010011648.1:0-34946 GCA_013407085.1 Atriophallophorus winterbourni | reverse complement strand
GGATGACCAAAGTGATGTGTTGCTCACATTCCCCTACTTAAGTTTAGCCGCATGCCTCACCTTCGATCTGGATAAGTAGGTAAAATAGTTAAAACATGCAACATCTTACCTAACAGTAATTTTACAGGTCAGACTTCATATACCATTTCTCCACTGTATCAAATTATGTGGATCCTGATCACCCTGCCCCTGACTGATAAGTTTGAAAAGTACACACCCTGACGTGTGAGCATGTTTGATGAAATAGCATGGAAGTGCGGTTATTATTAATACTGTGCAACATGTGGGTCAGTGTCGAATGACCTTGACCGAATTGTCCTTGCGCGGGGTATGTAGGCCAATCAATACAGTGTTTGTTTACGTGTTTTGACATCCCTGGGATTTTAATAGGATGTTCGTTGGTAAGACTAGTTAGAGGTGGTGGATGGAGTGATATTAAGCCATGCTCCCTGTTCTGACAAAGCTTCTGTTTAAGGGCGAAACGTTACCGATAAACTGCTCTTGCCGATTACTTTCAAATTTCATTTTCATGGCAATGACTAATCGATTGGTCTCCGACATTTCCAGTGCAATCTGTTTAATAATGACCGTCCTGGTAAATCACTTTCTTTTCCAGTATGACCTCAATGATACTTACCCCATGAGAGTGTTATTGATGACTGGCCATTTGTCATTGTGGTCTATTAGAAAGGCTCAGGAAATTAGTAACATTTTTTCATCATTTTACCGCGATCAATAATTAGCTCCTTTTTAATGGCTAGAATAAGGCATTGCAATGGCGGACGAGAGCTCACTTGTTTAGATTATAAGACGGGTCGATCGAAATGGCGTACCGAAATCACCAATCGATTACAACTGATCACATGATCGAGTGCGCAAGCAAGGTTTCAATTGTAACGCAATTGATAACATTGAAACGTTCACCGATGTAATATTGATTACTGTCATTGTGGTTCGAACGAGCATGCATTTAACACAATAATTTGACAATGCTCGTTCTAATTTAGACTATATGTTCCATAACCATATCTGTAAGACGTTAGCAGAGCGGATAAAACTAATTAACACAATAAAGCATTGAAATTATTTTTCCCAGTGATATTGTTCTCCTTCTCCTCACATACACACAGAGCTCCGTTTCTGCCTTGTAATCAACTGTCCTCAGGTCTAGAATCGTCAAATATTCCCTCGGGAAAAACAGAGGAATATTACACCTTTTTCATTTGCCGCACACCTGATATCTTGTTATTCTCTTGAGGCTCAGTTTAGAAATACAAAACACAGAAAGGATACGCAAACGCTGACGCATCTGTCATTGAGAATTATCCAATTTAATTATGACAAAGTCCAAAATACAAATGCAATGTTTCTCGAATGGAATAGTAAATATTTTCAACTAGAGTTCTGATAGGAATACCCATATTGGACGCAGAAAGTATAATTAAAAAAGATTCGAATTTTTTTAAATTAACACTGGACATTTTTATGGTTTATAACGAATTACTTCGATGTCTTTGTCTGTTGTATCAAATGTTCGTTCGGCAGAATTGCCTTTAATGACTGGTGTTCGCAACGTTGAAAAATAAAGGTATTATGGTTCGTTCAAAAGTACGGACAAATACTGAATATAATGAATGTTGGGTATGTAATAGTGCAGTATACAAAATAATAAATGTATCTTCCTTATCTTGAGGAACCATAAAGGATTTGTCTCGAACTAAGTAATCCAAATTTGTCAAGTAGAATATGAATGTCCATCCTCGTATTGGAATGTGTCTAAGTTTTACCTATGGTTTGCTTAGCATGATTCAGTACTTTCGATAGCTCTGAATTTAATTTTATGGTGGTTATCTATCCTGTAGTTTGCAGAGTTGTACCATGACAATAGCATCAGGCAAGCTGCTGCATTGTGAGCAAATAATTTCAGTTGATTTAAAAGTTCACGTGTTACTTTTCATATTATAAACGGAACTCTTATTCGAAGAGGCTGTTATTAGAGGTTCCAAATAGATGGCATCTGAGAAGAGGGTTCTGTTTCAGCTGTGCCTTTGGTGCCCGTTCAAGAAAACGAGCTTCTAGACCTAATCTTCGCTAACCTGCGTCATAGTTAACCAAAGAAAGTGTCCCATTTACGCAGTTTGTTAAAAGGTCTGAAAATGTAACTAAAATGTGACAAATAGGGTTGGCTATCCATAGTATTAGCAGAATAATGTTATGTGGAGAGTATTGACCAACCAACTGGTGATAACTTAATTAGAAACTATCACGAAACTGCACTATCTCTGCTACGTAAAGTGTTTCACGAACGTTTCTTTATACCTATTCACGGCATTAAAGTCGCCCATGACATGATCAGACAATTTCAATTGAATATCCAGAAACAAGTTTCTTGTGTGCGACTATCTCCTCCTGGAGGATGAGTCTGCGTCAATGAATATTCTTGGGAATTTGGGTACAAAGCGGCGTCCACAGCACCACTCGGCTTTTGTTCGAGTCAGCTTCTCTAGCCTTTGCACAACCAAGTGCGACCTGCAAGGCAGCAGGGAGTTGCCAGAAAGAGGTAATGTGCACCAACTAACCGTCTACCAGACTCTGTTCCAGGTTTTTCCTCAGGGTTTTTCCCCGAAGCCATTCCCGCGATCGTGTATCCCGCAAGGCAGCGGAGGTTTAAAATCAGTGTTTTCCTTCCCTTAGATGAAATGGCCTCCCAGGCTAACGAGCTACATATACCCGAAGAAAACTGCTCGCCTTTACCCCTTCTCCTGTTGGTAGAAACAGTTCCGCCGTGCTCGAGGAGCCACTCATGCAGGCCAGAAGCTGGACTTGGTTGTCAGAGGCTATTTGAGACGCGCGCCATATGGGAGCATTTTATAAACAGTGTGAGCTTATCCCCACTGCCACCCCTGGCTATGACAACCTTTGGAACAAGTTCCGTACAACTGTTTGCTTCCCGAGGCACGGTTATTTTTTCAAGATTGTCAGTTAATTCTCTCCAGTGGTTTTAATAAAATGCGATCATATATGATGTACTTGTAGTCAAACTTTCAAACTACTATAACTAATGCAAACTGCACAATTAGGACATCGTTGAATCCCTTTTATATGCACAATTTTATCTCTACTTTACACTCGGACACACTGAAACCCAATCTGATGATCGTTGTTTACAGTCATGTAGGCTTGGCACATTCAGGAACGGTAGAGGAAGAGGGAGTCGCATGGTGCTGGGGTGTGGAACGTTGAACTGCATATAACTACTTATCGAACATTTTCAATCTGCCAACTTCACGCTGTCTTATTATCGCTTTCAATTTTTTGAGAGTGATTTCAACTTTAGGTATAGATTTCGTTTCCCAGACTCCAGTTATAGTCTGGGATTTACATGCTAATTGCGACAAGCGTTTGAACAAACCGCTTCCAGTCCACTGGCGATAGACCAAACACGTTGATTCTGGTAGACTAGTTACCATGGCTACGGGCATAGGTCGCGGTTAGAGATCAGACATAAGCAACCCCAAAATTCAAGACACGTGTTACCGAAAGGTACTTTCACTTTTGATCAACCTGGTACCAGAAAACCGGTCATAGGATGTGTGAGATCGGTATGCGAGCAACTATCGTTACTGTGGAACTAGTTTCAGTGAGCGGTCAAGAATAGCTCTACGGTAACTTACATTTCGGCTTGATTCATCGTTTTTTCATCACAATTGAGTGTTAACCCTTAACTGCCTGAATTATTTTACAAGCGTCACCTCACTTCCGAAGTTTGTTGATAACTGGCGCGCCGCATGGCTCAGCCGTCTCAAACGCGTATCAAACGAGAGCAGAACGTGTGCCGAATTCGATACTCCCGGCATACGGAAGTGATCTGTCTAATTTATCCTATCATAAACCTTTAAATTTTGTGTACCGAATTTGACCCATTCGACCGTTGAGGGTTAATTTCGCAATGGTTCAAAACGACATTTACGGATGATGCTAGGCTAATTTACGTTTGACATGGATTTGTTATCTCCCATTTTTGAGGAACAATCATCTCACCACTAGGTACAAGTGCTTTGAACCGGTTACGCTGATTAAATCGATCCTTGTGAGTAACTTTTGGGAGATATCATGTTAAAATCCTAATGATGTGATTTATTCTAAGCGGTCTGATATCCCCTATTCCTCAAAATCCCAAAAACGAGGCATTAAAACCACGCAACATTACTTCATTACATAACTGTAATCATCACTTGTGGATTCTGATTTGTGAAAGAAATAAACGCGATCGAACGTAACAATAGAAAAACTATGAGAAATAAACAGCGGTAAGTGATAACAATCAATCTGTCTGTCTGTCAAAAAGAAACCAAAGTCATTCATTCATCGAGTCTCTGGCGCCAATTCGCTGTTCGTATTCGAATGGTCCTTGGATTCTGCGGCTTTTACTGGAACACTTGTGGACAGCGGATAGAGGCAGTACTTGTACCGGTGATTCACATGCTGCGAATATGATCCCGAGTGACTGAAGCGTTTCCCGCATCGCTGGCATTCGTAGGGCTTCTCACCGGTGTGAAGTCGCCGGTGCTCGGTGAGGTGATGTTTGTGTTTGAACGCCTTGCTACAGAATCGGCAAATGTGCGGACGTTGACCTGAATGTCAATTAATAAGAGCATAGACGTAGAAATGGAATGGAGAGGAAAATGGTCGTATTCCGAAAGATTTACTCTATGGTGAGTTGCAATCAGACAGACCGCACTTGCGGTACACAGACGTTTGAAAAAAAACAGATATGAGAGCTCTCGGAATGAATCCCGCGAGTTGGAAAGAAACTTCTCTTAACCGCGCATATTAAAGGCATTGTGTAAAGCGTCGTCTGCAAGCTGGGGTGGAGAAGATACAGCTCTTGGCTGCTGAACGCAGATCAAGCCGCCGGTGTTCAATGGACGCCCTACAACCGAGTTCTGACTATCATTGCAAGCGCTGCGGGAGAGATTGTTCCTCCCGAATCAGACTGTTTAGTCATTCAAAAAGCTGCAGAACATGAACATTCACGCGATTGTGATGTACATCCATGGTCGACATTGACCGAAGGAGGCCAACAACACTAGTAGAAAGATGCGTTTCATACTGACTTGTCTTGAACATACCTTAGACGAACTAAATAGCAAGTTTACGCTGCGGTAGTTTGCCGTACTCCAGGCTTGTGATCCGTTAGGTACATGTATATTCATCATTAGAAACGTTATCATAGGCAAACGACATCATCAGAAAGTGCCGAACTGTCATAAAATTAGGATAAAATATCCTAAATTTATGGGGGTGGCATTTGAAGGCTACAGACTCAAGCAGACACTGAGATGGCTTGTCTACACCTCAAATAACACACACACAAACACATTTTATTCATATTTGTGTCCACGTAAAAAAGGTGATATCAGCATGAACCAATTCTTACAGGATGGCTAAACATTACTTACTCGGGCCGCTTTAGCGTGAAACCATTAGGCTGGGTCAACCTGTACCAATCAACGTTCGTGACAGTTATAAAAGCAAAGAATATAAAATGCTTGTGAGAAAATGGTTTATTGAATTCTCTGTCCGCAGTGATTTTACTCAGTGATGCATCTTGCCATCACACCCTGAGCTGCTTGCAAGTTCAGCAGACATTAGTTTACCATACTAACACTTCGATTCATAGTTCGTAGATATTCTGGCATGAGAAGTAGCGATAATAATACCAAAAGATTTGGACGCACACCGATCACGTTCAACGACGCCAGCTTGGCAGGCGAGTATGCTTTTTTGAATCATAAAACACGTTAAAGCGTTAAAAGCAAGTGATAAATCAACCGGTTATATTAAAAGAAATCTCAGCCGTAGTGTAGGATAGCACCAATCAATTCCTCAGATTCGGCTAAATGAAACTGGGAACCTCCACACTCACCGAGCTCGAGATTAATTTATCCCATAGTCGTCTCAATAAATACAGCAGGTCGATTATGACTTGATCAAGTTCGCAAAATTGCTAGAGAACCACCTACCCAGTTATGAAATCCCTACTTCGCACTCATTTACTCAATGAAACTGATTTTCACCACACCCTAATACAAACTGTCCGGGCGATCAACACTCACAGCTCGTGACTCTACGCAGAGAACTGCTTTACAGCGTTGAAAGACCATGCTGCCGCAAATAGCCTCGATGTAAATACGATAAATATACCCATTGCGCGCGATTTTCGCACGCAATCAAACGTATTTTTGAACAGCCGAACCCTGCTTAGCTGGTTAAACTGACAAGCGTTTCGTTTCGTTTGTCTGTATGTTTGTGTATGCATTTGTAATGTAGTAGCCTTACGATTTTGTCCTCTTCCCGTACGTGCAAAGCGCTCGTGCATGTGTGACTAGCTAACCCCACATGCACTCACATACTACGTACCACCACCAAAGTGCGCAGTCACATTGCTGTCAGCCGGGAAGCGATATATTCAAATTTATGGGTCTCGTGCTCATGGCAGATGGGAATCTCCCAGTTTTCGTCGATGAGCATTCGTTTCGCACACGGAACCGATAAGAACGACTAACGAGGAATGAAACACACGATTACTCGGCATACCAACCAACCTGTATGCTCGTATTTGTGTCTGGAAAGGGAACTGTACTTGGAGAATACTTTTTGGCATTGGTCACATCGCAACGATTTGAACGGAGCAAGTTGTGGCTCCCCGAGACCACCGCGTTCAGAAATATCGTCCACCAAAGTAGACCCGGGTCCAGCAGTGGCATCATCTGTGGACTGAAGTTGAAATCGAGTTCGTAGATGATCTTAAGTAAAGTGTTTTACGCAGATTTCATAGTATAAGAGTTAAACAAGCTGCGATGCTGCAATAGTTGATCATATGCCTTTTGCGCGAGATTCAAATAGTTCAAGCTCCAACGCGAATAAGATTAGGGGTGAATATGTTCTCCCCTAATTGCTCACCGTAACGAAAGGCAAAATGTTTACCAAGAGATGTCGGAAACTACCGCAGGAGCCTAACACCATGCATCGTTACTGAAACCTTGTGAAAAAGAATACTATTAAAAGCGGGTATACTATTTAGGGTTATGAACCCCCAGCTACCTCGTAAGTAAAAATAGAATCATTTTAGCATCTTGATACTTCTTGCCAGTTTAAATGAATATTTTTGAATACTCGTAGTGCTGAGATCTTCAAATGGGGTGTTTATCTACGGATTCAATAACACCAGAGCTAGATGGCGGTTAATGGCACAACGTTATGAAGCCAGTCAGTTGTAATGTTCTCCTGAGGCCGATTTCATCTAAACATTTTGATGCGATGGGTTTGAGTAATTTTACCAGTTGCTCTTTATTTTATTCCGGATAAATGAGTGTAAAACTCGGGAAATCTGGAAAGGACTACAAGCACACTAGATGAGGTCATTTTTATCCCAGTTTTAAAGGCATTCCCCACCTATGCCCCAAGGGATACGAACACATCGGTGAACTCCAGGTTGACAGGAGCGCAAGATAACGCTGCACGATTGTAACAATAGATTAAGAAGCGATAAATTCGCCAACATAAAACGTTTACAGTTAACCAGGATTGATCATTCTATACCATGCCCAATCGATTTCTAGAATTACCCAATTGTTGTAGAACTCTCCAAATAAGAACTGACTAACTTTAATGCGAATCACTTATTGTCATAAGCTTGATTAAACAATACATAGATGGGCACAGCTTATTTCTTGTCAGTTTTCACTGATTAATTTTTAACCAAACGAGAATGCAAAAGAACTGTTACGTGAGAAGCCCGGATGGTACTAGATGGACTCATATTGCTGACCTCTTTGAGTTGACGCCGACCTTGGATTACATCACAAGGGCATGACGATCGCATACTACAAACATAGTTCGATATAGCATTAACAATCTATTTTACGTTGACGGTGGCGATACCAAGTGCCCAAATGTTCGCGGTGTTTGCAAGGTGTCGGTGTGAGAGTAGGACGCAATATTCCTCAGGTTGAACTCTTCCGCTTTGCCTCCATAGTGATTGAGTGATTAATGTCCAAGGCTCGTTTGATATATCTTTTAACAAGGTTTATGTAGCGCACATACGAGAGCGTGATTTCTGATTTTAAATCTCTGACAAACTGGACAGTTCGTACATCACGCCATTAGATGGGGCTTGATGTTTTTCTACTTAACAAGCAAGCTAAAAATAAACGTGGCGAACGTATATACCTTGTATTTACATAGCTGCTGATCTGCTATAGAAGACAAATTAACTATTTTGCTTATTAAGTCCTTCAAGGATCCGCATTCTACTTACAATTACGACCTTGAATTAACGATCGGATTGGCTGATAAACATGACCAGATAATTTTTAAACAAATTGGTGTTTTCTCATTATTGGCGGGATTTTCAAAATTATTTACTGGGGCTGGCACCACTGATGTTGAAGTAGTGATGAGACGTAGCATACGTTGTGGTGATTGAGGGCGTTTTGCGGATTGTGTCATGCAGGGGCATGTTCTTAAATGTCAAGTATCACAAAAATAACTGCTTGATACAAGAATATCACACAGTCATTTCATTACCATAACTCCCACGTGCTTCGAGCCATCGCCACTAGAAACAGTTGGCCTTAGTCAACAAAATGCGATAACGGGATGTGCGTCGAGGGAGTTGAGCGCGAGTTTATAACACATTAAACAGTCACGCACAAACACAACTTCTATGATTGCAGTCTGGATAACATCGACACTTTCACATATGCTCTGAAAGCTAATATAGAATTGTAAAATATCAGTATACTCCCTCCACATTGTACCCACCGCGCTGAAACAACTAACTGTTGAAAAATCGTTGCGTCGGCGATAAGCTTGGCAAGACCGACTGATATCCCTCGTTGCTGAACGCCGATCAGCCGTACACAAATCAAAATAGATTTTGGACGACTATGTACACATTGCTACTATCTCTCTCATACAGAACGCAACAGTATAAAACGAGTAATGCATGAACGAATAACACATGTTTTATACAAAAACTGAAAATAACTCACTTCTTTCGCGTACGTTTCATCAAGCGATCTTTCCTCGTTACTTAAAGCCATTGGTTCAGATTTGATCAAGTTGTTCATTGAGACGGGAGCAACGGAAGTCGCTGTATCAGTCAGAGGAGATTGCGAGCATAGATGTATTGAGCGTAACTGGTTCGCCATCTTAAAAGCTGATTTCGGTACACATTTATCGAGATCAAGCGGATTCACTGAAAGCGGGTTCGTGGGAAAATTGAAACTGCCAGGACTGTTCATATCTATTAGGCGTGATACTCGAAACACGTCTGTGGATTCGGTGGTTCCAACGTCACTCTTGCCCCGGGAAGTTTCATCGATTTGCTTGGAAGAAAGTGAGAGATCTAGCGGCACATCTTGTGTTGGTTGCGAAAGAATAAACGTATCCGATGTATGCTTCAATTCCAAAGATAGTTTTAGCAAATTCCAGGGGAGCAACATTGGATTGATGAGCTGTTCCGGGCCGAGTGGTGGCGCTGTATACTCGCTTGCAAGCGCATTGTGGATAAAACTCAACGGCATCCCATTTGAGTAACTCGGGAACAACGCCTTTTGTCGGAGATCAAGCAAACAGCTGATATAGTATAAATTGGCAGTCGAGGAAAGCCAAGGATTAAGCCATGGGACTAGTGAATCCGCTGGGGTATCCTCGATGCCTCCAGATAGTTGTGAATCCCCGCCAAACTTGGAATGATCTGTGGAAGAGCCGGTTGGTGTTGATTCTTGATATTCTGGCCCTTCGGTATCTGGAAATTTTAATTGCTCTAATTGCGAGCTGGCGATTCGCGACCCCATTGACATTGGAAATGATGTCCAATCACACTTGGTTTTATCGCCATCTGATGAGTTGTCAACAACCGTTTCCGCTGAGTTGTATATGGCTGATGAGCTCTTGTGTAGTCTGGCGCTTTGGGAGAAAAAACTGTTCAGCGCACACTTTTTACTTGTCATATGACTGGAATAAGATCCCGAGTGACTGAAACGTTTGCCACAATGCTGACATTCAAATGGCTTTTCGCCGGTGTGAATGCGTTCGTGTTCCTTCAAGTGATGCTTAAACTTGAACGCTTTATTGCATTGTGGACAACGAAATTTGCGGAGTTCGTAGCTTTCCGTGTGACTGAGTAAATGCCGATGGAGACGATAGACGTTGGCGAATTGTTTGCCACATTGGTCACACACCGGTACCGAGCGCATCGCGACGTCCGGTGAGGTTTCTTGTGTTGCGGCCAATTTGGTTGGGTTGAATTGGTTTTCCAATTGGTCCGATTGAAATTCTGAAGGAAACCAAAGCATGTGATCACAATCGTTGAAAGCATTCCGTTTCACAGCATGAAAATCAATATCGGAGTCCAAACATTTTTCCGACATTGCACCAATCATTGCACCAGGTACACATCAGCCGTACAAGCACTCGAACCAGCGTCTGTTTCACCTTAATAGCAGACCAATATCAACTATCAGTTCGATTGTCCACGATTGGTTGATAAATCACACGTGACAGCATTCGATGCGCAGCGTGGAGGTGAAGGTGTGACGATAAACACACCTTGTTTTGTCCCCCTTGCGCCGAACAACCAATTAGAGCGCAGGTATGGTGTGAATGTGCGTTCTACCTGTGTGGACGCACCAGGTCGTGATAAGCGATGTACAATATTGAGTGACAGAATCGGATGGCTCACTATTGGTCGATTTTCAAAACAAACTTGTATGCTGAACATGAACTACCTTGCACTAAAACGTGGGGTATGCTAAAATGCCTTATTTAAACGAAATCAAAAAGTGGTTTTAGTCTTAACACCCTCAACAGTTTATCAAAGCAATATAAGTGAAAATAGGGTCGTGATATAATATTATATATAAGATAAAGCAACGAAAAACATACCGTACTCTGGCAACAATTTGGTGTTGTTTTACTAACACGCACTCACGAAATATTCACACTGATCGATGACTCCACCGTGCCGGATTGCTGCACTCTCGGTTGACTAATGCTCATTGGGCCTGGATCGATACGCCCGAACTTTTTTAGCCACTCAGTATGTTGAACACCGCTCACCTGTTAGCCGATAATGGAAGCTAGCGCATCATAGCGTTGTTTTTCTTATTTCGCTCGGTTCGGACTAAAAGTTCATAATTCAGCCAACACTTTTGTGACCCAAATAAACAAAATCCCCCAAGTTATTCCCGTACGGTTTGACACACATGGTGACAATTTCCAGACATGATGGACAGGAAAGGTCACCCTGATTATCTGAAGGGATTACGCGTAATTGAATCTCGATAACAACTTAAAAGTACCATGGAGAGCGGGAAAAATCGATTTGAATAAATAATTCAGGGGATCAGAAAGCTCGAAAAATAATAAAACACAATCTATCCGAGGATTGAGAAAAATCGTAGTATACAAGTGAATGCTCATTAGGAAATGATACTAGACTAACTCATATCTGCGAGACTAACGCCTGAACGTGTCTGGTGTAACACGATTCTAACCATTTAATAGGATTACATGCCAGCGTGAATTTTAGGCGTAATTTAGAAACCAAAACAAATAATAAATCAAACATTTTTATGCCCTATTACGTCAGCGCCGCCTGCGGTGGCTTGGTCATGTCTATAGAATGGAAAATGGTCGTATTCCGAAAGATTTACTCTATGGTGAGTTGCAACTGGGAAGTCGACCATTGGGCAGACCGCACTTGCGGTACAAAGATGTTTACAAAAGAGATATGAAAGCTCTTGGCATTGACCCGGCGAGCTGGGAAGAACTTGCTCTTCACCGCTCACATTGGAGGCATTGTGTAAAGCGTCATCTACAAGCTGGGAGGAGCAGATACGGCTCATGGCTGCTGAACGCAGATCACGCCGCCGGCGTGTAACTGACGCCCTACAACAGAGTTCTGACTATCGTTGCCAGCGCTGCGGGAGAGATTGTTGCTCCCGAATCGGACTGTTTAGTCACTCAAAAAGCTGTAGAACATGAAAATTCATGCGATTGTGATGTACATCCATGGCCAACAGTACACACAAACGAACTCCCTTTTCACACTTATAATCCCTAGTGCTAGTAAACTCGCAGATATACACCGTTCTTCTCTGCGCATACCGCACTAATAACGGAAAAAGATGAAACCAAATTATCCGTTTTTTTAAAATCATGCTCGAATGCAACATTTGCTACATTGACTCACTTCGAATAATAATTCTATATCAAATATTACGCACAATTTCAAATCTTTCTATCTAAACTTGTTGGTGGTGTTTTTCCCAGTTATCTCGTTTGGGAAATTCCCCACCTCAATACGGCAGCTCACAATTAATATTGATTCATACGCGATTTTGTTTGGATCAAGACACGCACGTGGAACGTGGAACAAGTGTCGATTGAGTTCCATGCCTCGCTTGTGCATCTTGTCTTCATTTCAATTCGATATGACCTCGACAGATGGCTGTTGGCAGGAATTATTCGCCTCTCCCAAACAGCTCCGGCCATAAATCACATATCCAACTCAGCTCACAATCGTATGCGTGACCAAGTAAGTTAGGTGTGTCTGGCTCGAAGTAAGGTAGATAAGGTAGAAAAAAAGCAAGCATGATTTGTTGATGTGTGTGTGTGTGTTAACGATGGGGAAAGATGGGAGAGAGGGAAAGTTGGTTGGTTCTCATCGACGACGAGGTGGTTGCATCAAGTGACAACAGGCGTTTGACACACTGGATGTCGTGTACCGTGAAAATCATCTGACGAATGGGGTCAAATCCATAAAACGGCTTCTTGCTATTTTCGGCAACAGATTGCAATCGAATACGTGAACGCGTTTGATTAAAATATATACGGTAGGGGCTGGCGTGTGTTTGTCTGTGTGTGAGGGTGGGCATGGCTAATTAGAGTTGAAACCAATGTACAGAAAAAAGGTTCAATTTTTTCATTGCCGAGCAGTCAGTCGAAAGTCATCTCATACATTTTGTGTGCAGCAAACAAAACCACAAATTTTATTTTTTTAACTTAGTGACGAACATGTTAGAAATGATTGAGCACTAGCAGCCTATTTGCCGAACCAAAATCACAATGCATCCAGAATGTTGTGTTGTGCTGTTCAAATTGTTGTCAAGTGATTGTCAAGTAAGCTTTTTTACTTAACAGGCTCTTTATACTATAAGCTGTTTAGCGGTAAGGTCAGATCAGTGGAGGGGGGTTGACTACTACGTAATCATGTTCCCTTTCCTAACTATCACCCTTTGTCTGACGAAGTTTCTGTGTCAGAAGTGAACCATTACCCAAAAACTGCTAAAAATCGATTGCACTCAAATTTCTTTGCATGTAGACTGTTAGTATATTTAAAGGGCTTAGATATTCGAGAAGCTTTGAGACCGACCGGATAACGTTATTTGTGAAAAGGAATGTTGTGATCTATTGGTTGAAGTCGTTTTTTGATACCGTTGCGCACGTGACGTAGAAGGTCCGTGAATATTAACAGTCTTCAACCACAGTCCTGTGTAAACTAGGACCGAGAGTAAAAGTTGTCACAGCTATATGTTTCATCAGCATGAAGCAGCACAAGCCGTATGGTCTCAACTATATACAAGGTTCTTAACGTCATGCTTGTCTCCTCAAATCGGTAACCCCCGCTAAGTTTGAGATTGAGATCCTTGATTGATTGTTGTTCTTGTTACCGCAGCCTCACGTAAGCAAGTTTGTACGACTTAAATGTTAGTGAAATAAAACAATCACAAAAAGCTTGAAATGGATGGAGCCCCGTGTGCTATGACTGTTGCTATTGATTTTGTTGTCAGTTGACGTATCAAGCGAAGGATGATCTCACACATGGCTTAACCGTCCAATTCAGGAGGAATAATTTCTCCTACCACGATTTCTCAGGTTATAAGCGATTTTGCACCCTTGCCATCGTGATGAACGTTCAGCAGCCGAAAGCCTAATCTGCTCCTAATCCGTTTGACAATGTCACTGTAAACAGTGTCAACAAATTGAAAGGTCAAGAACAAGTTCATCCTAAATCGAAGGCATAATGTCAAGAGCATTCATATTGTTTTGTAAACCTCTTCGTATCGCAAATGCCGCCTGTCCAATGGTCGACTTCCTAATTGCAATTCACCATAGAGTGGATCTTTCGGAATACGAACATTTTCCATTCTGTAGACATGACCAAGCCACCGCAGGCGGCGCTGTCGCAATAAGGTGAACATGCTCTGTAGACCAGCTTTTGAAAGCACTTCAGCATTAGTCACTTTGTCATTCCACGATATGTTAAAGATAAAGCGCATGCTTCCTTAATGGAAATCATTCAGCTTTCGTTCGTGTCTTGTATGGATGGTCCAGGATTTATTGGCATACAGTAAAGCATTTAGTACGCACGCGCTGTATACCATCATCTTTGTCTTTACAGTCAGCTTGCGGTTACCCCAAACACGAGAGTTCAATCGGGACAAAATGAAAGTTGCTCTGCCAATTGGTTTAACAATCTCCGTGTCTATCGAGATGTTATCCCCAATGATTCAACCAAGATAAGTAAACTCATTTATTGGTACAAGCGGACAGTTTTACTGGAAAAGTATGTCAGGACCTTTGGTCGTAAAAAATGCTGCTATAATATCGAACATTTTGAGAATCCCTTCTACGTAATCAGATGCCTTTTATAATTAAGTCAAAATAGATTCCCACAAGCTTTTCTTTAACCTGTCTCAGAGAGGAGTACACCTCTAGTATTGATCTTCACTTGTGGAAGCGACGCTGAGTTTCTGAGTATAATCGAGTAAAATCTATTTCTGTATCCGCATATGTAAAATTTTAATAAATATTTTGCTTACGACATTTCGCTGAGCGATTCTTCGGGAAATGTTGCCATCGGCCTTATTTTTGAATGATGATGATGATCTTGGTGTCTCGCATCTCTTGCGAGACACTCATCATACGAATACCCAAGAAGCAATCCGTGAAGTGGCTGTAATGAATGTGTTATACAGTATTAAATGAGCTTAGGAGAGATTCCGTTGTCATCAGGGTCCTTTCCTCTCGCTATGTGATCGATTACTGATAACATGAAGCTACGATTGAACCAAATCCAGTTCGTTCGGAGAAGGTTATGATGCTTCCAACGAAGTAGCTTTGACTTGAATCGTTGATCACCCGCCAGCATAATCATTTTCATTTCGTATTCGCTGCGTCGACAATGCATAAATCCAGTCCGGGGAACATTTTTGAAATGTCCGAAACAAGATGACGTCCTTAATACGCAAAGACAAGTAATATCACCATTGACTGCATATAGACCAGATGAAACGATATCCTAAGACACGGCCGTGAACGCCGCGACAAAAGTTAAACCAGGAGTTTTTCTGTTCAGAAAGCGGACGTATTGACAAATAGTGTCAGTGATACAGCTGACGCCCTAGTACCATGTTATGCGCAATTACTCTGTCCAAAGTATATACCTTGCCAACAGCATTGCCACGTTCAACAGAGAAGGAAAACTCAAGTGATGTCAATTTGAATCCTACAGTTGTGCGTAAGCATCTACGCAGGTTTAATGTTAACAAATCGCCGTGGGAAGACGGAATAACGCCGGCTATACTGAATTCATGTCAGCTGGAGCTTTGCAGTCCAATATGGGACTTATCTGAACACACACAAAATACGGGAATCATACCAGCTGGCTGGAAGACCACAGTTATTACACCAATCTGCAATTGTGGCTGTCGTTTAGATCCAACCAATTACCGCCATCTTTTGGCGGTTTTATTGGTTCCTAACGTACTGCAACGCTTGGTGTTTAAAAATATTTTCAAGCACCTCAAGAGTCATGAAATTCTTTATCAAACACAAGATGGATTTAGAAAAAAACGCTCATGCTAGTCTAACTTGCTCACGACTTTAAACGACTGGACGCTAGCACTAGATGGAGGTAGTTTCGTACATGCCTGCTACTTTGATCGAGTTGATCACTCCTTACTACTCTAGAAGTTGATTGATGTTGGCGTCACTGGATATCTATGAACATGGTTCGCATGGTACCTGTCTGAACGTAAAGCACATGTCAGAGTAGATGGCGCAATTTCGCGAACTATTGAAGCCACGAGCGGTGCCCAACAAGGCTTAGTACTCGGTGCAATACTGTTCTTAGTATTTATAAAATAATCTACCAAAACTGGCGATGTAAACTTGTTGTTTTCGCCGATGATGTAAACATTTGGATGAAGGTCAACGCTGTTGAGGAGTGCCTAGTTGTACAAGCAGACTTAAATAAGCCGCAAAAGTTTTCAAATCAAAACAAGCTGCATTTCAATTTCTGCAAGTGCAATATGTGAAAAGTAGGGAAATCTTCACTATCTTATACATACTTGGTAGCCATTCGCTTGAGTGGAGTATATCGCAGAATGATCTTGGTATTTGTGTGTGCGGAAATGTGAAAAACAGCCTGTATTGCATTCAGCGTACTCAGACGAATTTTTGGACGTTTCCCACCGACGAAGCGAATGTTGCCCAAGATGATAAACACATACTTAAATCCAGTTGTGGGTAATACAGTACAAGCTTGCACACCATGGGTGGAAAAAGACATCTGGCTCCTCGAAAAGATTTATCATAAGGCAACCAAAATAGTTACTGGAATGCAGAATCTACCCTTTGATCCGCGACTGACTAGACTTGGATTGTGCACCCTCGAGCGAAGAAACATCCTGGCTGACCTAATCCTGATATACTGAATAATCCGTAAGGGGTCCCACCAACTCAGACACCTTTTTACATTTGTTCCAATCTGCCGAGCCGCACACACAACCTAACCCTTCAAATTCCACATTAAACTGTTACCTTTACTTTTACGCAATCCGTGCATGCTTTTGTGGAACAGTTTACCGCCTTAAATTGTTTTCAAACAAATGTTACGTTCTTTTATGTGGAATACTACCATGTTGGCCCCAGATTACTGGAACCCCTTAGTGATTCTTTCTTAGACACATACTTGGAAAAACAAATAAATCTAAACATATAATCCCGGTCGAGATTTCCTCCCTCCATTTCACAATTGGAATTACTTTTGCTCCTCTTTTGAAGCAAATGGCCGCAAACACTAAAGTAACGAGTTGTTTAACTTTCATACATATATCCTATGGTATTGTACAGCTATTTGCTATTGTCTCACCATACATCTTGAATCTCATTATGACCGCGAGACATTCTCATGGTTTGCACCCGAACAGCGTCGGTTCGGATTTGGAACTCGACCGCGCAAGTGTCGTAATTGCTGCAAACCTCGGTCAGAAGGTTGTTCGAACGAAGGAGCAGATTGGACACCTGCAACTCGCACGTGTTTCTGTCACAAGCCTCATTAAGTAGGCAGATCACCTGGGCTAATGTGTTAGTTAGTTAGTTAGTTAGTTAGTTGGACAAGAGGGGTTTGTAAGCAAGCGATGCTAATAAGGGGGACCGCGCGCGCGTCTCAATCATAGTCATTTCGATGTGCCTCGGGGCAAGAACACAGCCGTATGGGAATGAATTGGCCATATCGGGAAATTAGCTGTCAACTTGCAGTATGAAAACCTGGGAATGTTTTCGGTTATAAGAACCGCCGTTATCGGTTGATGGCAAGCAAACGGAGGGTGACATGTTCGTCCAAATCCAACGGATTGATAACCTTTTTATAGGTAAAACATGATGCTGCTCATTGCTCATTGATAAATCCATTTGCCCTTGTCCTCATGAAAGTTAAATTAACAGTTACCCTAACCAATTTATGGATACTATGTTTTCCGAAAGTAATGGTGTAGCGATCACGCGGGTATCTCGGGTATCTGGGTGGCCTGGGTCCAAACACTGTCACGGTTACACATAATGAAACTTGGTTACCACACCCCTAGTGAATTGGTTTACTCACAATAATCAATAGGTTGAAACCATAGCAGCTGTAGCACCGCTTTGTGTCCATGACAACAGCGAATCATCTTCAAGCAATTGTAAGACGATGATCAAAACAAAACTTATAAAAAATGCCTAAGTGTACCACTCCGCCAAGGACGGTCCCAAGCCCGTCTGAGAAAGGAGGAGGGTTGGGCTTAGGGCTAGCAACCCTATCCCGTAAAACCTACATTGCTGCGGAAACGATGACAACAGATCCGTGGTTCTGTCATGTCTGCAGGATGGATCCCAGTTCGTGTACGAAGGTAGCCATGCACTGGCATCCGCAAGGTAAATGAAAAAGGGGACGGCCCAAGGAAACTTGGCGCAGAACGTTGGAACGCGAACTACATGCATAAGGATTCACGGTGCAGACGGCAACGGAAGCAGCGACAGACCAGAACCACTGGCGTGAAGTTGTCTTCGCCTCATGTACCACCCGGCACGGAGAGGACTGAATGCAATGAATGAATGTACAACGCTGTTGAGAGAAATCTATCTGCAATGTTTTCATATTAAGGAATTTTTACACTGTAGCCAGAGTAAACGTACGTCCACTAGTGTGGAAAGGGTTTAGTCGTAAAGCAAGAAGCTGAAAGGAATGCAAAACCATAAACGCATCATAATACATTATCTCCCATGAAGAACACGCAATTATTCAGGTGGATTTTACGCTCGGAGAGAAGGTCAGTTATCTGATAAGGTTGGGCAGATGAGTTTCAGAATCAGTCTACTACCACGTACACCCTACCAATAATCTGCTTTGAATTGTCACAGGAAAAGCGGTTTAACTGTCCATTTCCCGATATGCCGTCATAAATCCGCATCAGATACCACCACTTGGAAATCACACTGAGCCATTTAAATTACGGACATTTTACGATGAAACATCAAATTGAGCCGTAGTTTAAACAATTATAAGCAATATTATTCAATGGGATCTTACAAATACAACGTTCCTGAATACATTAAGAGTCCCAGTTGTATTTGCTGAGGGTTAACAGCAAGGATGTTTATCTGTCCATCCTCTTTTACAAAAAGATGTCAGTCTTTCAACGTTTAGAGGATATCTACAATATTGCATGGCTTATCAATCAACAAAACCCGGAAGTGCAGTCCCAGCAGAGAGTAATAATTAATTCACGATCAAAAATGGTGCGCATTTAGAGTCTGACGATATTGTGAACTCATGACATGTGCTCGATAATGCCAAGCTCATTACTCCCCATCACCTGATCTTAAAGAATGGGTCCGTGTTGGTCGCTTCAGTTCTTCGGGTTCCATTTTGTGTCGGTGATACCTTAGGCTACCACTTGGGGATCCAGCTTATTCACAACGATATGAATGTCTCACGGCCATGTGACATCCGCTAACCCTCTATGGCGTTGAGCGCACTCAAGTGCCTGACACGAAATGGACATCACCGTCCGGTGTTTGGCCAGCTGTTGTTCAAAACATCTACCGCTCGAACACTTGTGATTTCGTGTAATTAAATGTGTGGTCTCAGCTGACCATTGTCACTCCCGCTGCTCAGACACACTCCCATTCGGTGGCATGTGGCCACTTAAACGAACCAGACACGTGACACGTGATTGCTCAAACAATTGATGAATGCAAACTCATATGAGAAAACCGCTCTTCCTACACACTTCTAGTTCCTCAACGAGTACACGTTATTTAACTATTTAACCGAGTAGAATGATATGAAGGCTGTTGTAGTCAACACCCTTTTGCGGACTCAGGAATATATTTTCGTAATCAAATAGGACTTAAATTCTGGCAAACCAAACCATAATTTTAGGGAAAATTTTCACTAATTTTTATGCTTACGAGAGCACAAAAATACAGGCATTGCATCAGGTATCTAAGTTAATTCTGGATGATATTTGTCGGTTTGACACTTTTCATCCACGAGCAGGATACTTCGAACATTATTCATGAAAACGAGAGAGCCACTGTGATGACATTTTTTGAGACAAAAGGCATTCGACGGAGCATGGGTGTTTATATATGGCTAGGAAGTTGTTAACACCGCAACGTACCAGGGGTATCGCCTTTCACTTAATAGATACTAACCGGTTTAAATTTGAATCATTGAGTGCCATGTTTTACCAGTTTGCAGAGACATTGCTAACAACAGATAAGTTTGTAGTCCGGAATTTCACATAGCACATCAGTCGGAGTATATGGACACGCACTTCTCCGCACTGGGCAGAATAATCGATTTAATGGGCGACTCAAAATCGATAACCAATCAGCGATCGTCCACTGTTTTGTGGACATCAGCCATGGCGAACTACGTAAACCTCTGCAGAAGTCACCTTTGCACTCCAGAGTGATTGAAGCTTAACCTTGAGCCATTTGAACTTAGTATGCAACTTAGCAAGACATTATTTTTTCAATATTCCGTTAGTTATTGTATAACAGAAACGTGGAAACCACATGAGAAAATTTTTGAATCTGGAGGAACTATGGTAGGTTTATGCCTGATGTTGTTATCGCGAAAGGCAAGACGTGGTCACCTCTGTTAGTGTTGGTGTAGCTTGGTCTGCCGGCACTGCCAAAATCTCTGGAAAACCTAATCTCAGCTCTTACATTAGAGCATCGGTTTGTAGGTGGAGATGATCCGGTACTGCTGTTAGTTGCTCAAAGGAGATCATCTCTGAGATTTCAGTAGCACTGATCTCTTTGGTACCTACAGTTTTCAAACGCATTTTAAATGATTCAACATCTATAAACTAATGGTCTTTTGTTGGCTACTGAGTACAGAATTCGTAGAAATTCTACTTGCCTAAATAATTTGCTGACTAGCTTGAACAATTGGACTCAAAAAACCAAGAATTCTGGCTTCACGGTTAAAAACTGAACGCTTTGCAACACCAAACGATTACTTTATGAATGAAAACATCGCCTTGTGATACACTTCATGAAATATGACGATATATTTCCAAAACCCAGCGAGCTCGGGCATATACCGTATACTCCTTTATTGGAAGAATGTACATGATTGTTATCCCCGGTAATGTTACTGACGAGAATATTTCACATATTTTTCGAAAGATGTGTAACAATCTGCTATCCTGTTTATAACCATTCTGGTAGTGACATATCCTTTTGACTGATTCCAACTCAGTGGTCTTTTCCACAGCGTTCTGTGCCAAGATTTCAGTTTCGAATCAGTATGTATGCAATAGAACATCATTCGTGAGCCTTACATTTGATATGCTCATATTCCTTTTATAATATTATATATTTCACATTTGCATTCATACCGTAATCCTGTGGTGTTGTAAAGTATTCACTTTTGAACCATAAATCCTTGAATCCTTACAGTGTGTAAATTGTGAAAAAAGTGACAAATTGAAACTAGTGTTAAACAGGATTATCGCAGTTAACCATTAGATGACTGATTAGTCCAAGCCGTGTATCAAATTCATCCGACTAAAACCACGAAATTGATCACTATTTGAGCGAACACACCCACGCTGTAAGACAGGATGATTATAGTAATACTGAAAACAGAGTTGAAACCTGTCGCAACATTGTATACAGACTGCGATGGTTAAATTTAACGAGTTCTGCATTTTGCAATTCTCTTATCGATACACCCGAAAAGCAGTTCAGTGATAAATTAAAGTAGCAAGGCTCATCATAGAAAATGACACGATCACGATCAAAGGGAGTGTAGTGTGGGGGAGCTATGTTTCAAAAATTATTCGAATAACCTCTGCTGACCTAAATATGTCAGATCTGTTGGAGTTGACGAGTCTAGATGTATCAAAGGCGATTGCATTGTACGGGGGGAACGATTGACCTTGGGATGTAAGTTCAATACAACATCTGCGGGGTGAATGTACCGAGTGAATCGTTCAAATGAAAGTACAAAGTATACGGTACTCAAGATTATTAGGCATGCTAAGTGATGCACAGGATTCGACTCACACGAGCTCCGTGGTATTCAATTGGCAACTATTCGCTTTGCGGTTAGCAAAGGAGAGTCTGTTGAGTAGCCTCGCGGCGATAACTTATTCGAGTCAATTATTTAGCGACATGTTAGGTTAGACCACAATTCTTCGAAGTCAAAAAGAAAATTTTAGATCGTAAATTTTATCCGGAATGTTATCCCTATATATCATTTTGCAGAGGCGACCGTAGCATTCCGCAACCTAGGTCACCTCTGGTCTCAGAAAGGACTGTCTCTGTTACCCAAGGGTAGAGTCTACAAAGTGAAACTTGGACCTTACGTAAAGAACACATTCAGCCTCTCCAAGTATTTGACAATAGATGTCTCCGCAAAATTTTAGGAGTTAGCTGTTACAATCGCATATGTACCGATGCTCTCCGAATTAAGTTGTTTGGTAGTAATGTTGATATAGAGATGCAGATCAACCTGCATAGTTTACGCTGGTTGGGTCACGTTCTACGGATGCCAGATCACTGACTTCCGAAACGGATTCTTTTTGTGACGCCATATCCCGATTGGCGTAAATCTCGTGGCGGCCAAACCGTCACTTGGCATAGGCAGTTAAAAACCCTTACTAGTAACCTTACCAAAGTCGGCGCAGCGCGTCTTCCAGACTGGTGTCCCCGCGATCAGATATCGCAATGGTTAGTTAATCTTCAGGATATGTTCCGAAACCGTGTTCAATGGCGGTCTTGCACTAAGCATTTACTTGGAGTGTTTGCTTAACATTGTATGTTGTCAAGCGGAGTAACGAGAAAAGCTTGTTATGATGCATAACAGTGAAAGCCACAAGGAAGCTGCCATGCTGATGCCATTCTACTCGTTCACGAAACTTATTGGAATGCGTGTTCCATTCGAGGTGTAGGCACTTCTTCCCAGTTTGTTTGTGCTTACTCTTCTATAAAATATGTATATATTTAATTCCAACCCTTCCCGATCTTCTAGGATTTTACTTTTTCATGGTTGAGTGGCAGTTAAGCATTCGGTACATGCTACCGGTGTAATACTGTCTGTGATGAGGTTGATGATTTTGCAGAGTATTAAAAACGAAAGCCCAATAAGGTTAAGACGGGTAGTTTTCCTTTCGTGTCATCACACACACACACGAGTATTTATCTGATGACTGCATGCATCTTCAACATTGATGCCTTGAATTCTCATCACTTTTATTACAAAAATTCATGCCTTTCGGTCAGACCGTTTGTGCAAAGATATCAAAATGTTTATCTGTGGGGAATAATGTTTTTTCAGGCACTTCGCGGAATACCGCATCTGATTTCTCCATTGATAATCAGCGCTATTCCAAACGCAAGTCACTATTTGCTGATCGTTTCTAGATGCTTGGATGCACTCGCAGAGTGCACTGTTTGCGTTGTATGCCGCTATCGATTTTGCGCATCGAATGTCAGGTGAGAGAGGTTGGAAGGAAGAGCATGGTCACTTTGAATGCACCGCGTGCTTCGGAAGAATTACGATTAACACGAGCGCACGATTTAATTGATTGACACGTGTGCACTTTGATTCAAGTGAAACAGAAATAGGTGACAAATGGTGATGTCCTCGTAACGTTAGTAGAACATTCGCAGCCATCACTTTCAAGCATCAAGCCAAAGGTTCTGGAGAATAATTATTATGGTAATGACTCATTTTTTATGTTAAATAATGATAGGGGCGATGGTGTTAATGTCGATGGTGATGATGATGGAAGCAATATAAAGTCCACTAGAAAGCTCTTGATATACACACCATCGGTTATCAAAAGGTTAAATCAAGCGAGAAGCCGAATCTCACCACACAGTATGGTACTTTAATGGATAAAATATGCCACACGACCTCTGACGATCTGTTCGATCAACTCCTCTTATCCATGCTCTCTTCTATGAGTTTGGTAGTGAAGAAATTTCGACCTTGAAACTACTGTTTGATATGATTCTTGGAAGAAAAACGACGTCCGAAAAAGTAAACAGTTGCTAGTGGTAGACTACTACTTTGCTTACAGTTCGCTATAACAAAACAGGTCATTTATTACGGATTCATCTATTGATGCAACATCACTCTGATTTTGTTTCCGTACACGGGTTCGTTGTGTGAACCACAAGTAACGGAGGCTTCAAATGTATCATTGCTCGCCATCTTCAAGACTGAATAAATCCACCTAATAGATGATGTTGAAATTTCCAAACCGGTAGTAGATTCTAATTACAGGGGATAGGGGAAATTACAATGTAGCACATAATAAGTCCTGCATTGGCTTGCATCACCACATGGTTACATATTCAGATTCGCTAAATTCAAAACCGTAATTTCAAATACAATATAATCACTAATTTCATAAAATTATAATTAAATCCGCTTTCAACTTCGCCACAACTATGATTTTTTTGCCAAAAACGGTGATTACGCAATCTTGATCGCCCTCGACTTCGATTATGAATCGAATGTCAACGAATTAGACCAAGATCGATCAAACAAAAGTAAAATAACCTCACCTTGACGATTATTTTTCAATGGCATCAGTTGCTTTCGTCTCGTGAACCCATTCCCACCAGAACCAATTGGATGTGACACTTGCCCTCCGGAATGTGTAAACTGCCCCGGCACACTCGCGGTACTCACGCCACCGTCGGTGAATGTCTTCACTTCGCCGTCTTCACACAACAACTGACTTAATTGATTCGTGACCATAACTGGCACCGCATACCGGGTCAGGCGAAAATGCCTCAGCATCGTAAAACCGTTTCGTTTTATAACGACGTTATAATCGATTATCGATGGGAATGGTCGATTATCGATGGGAATGGTGCGCACGGCGACAGCGAACCTTTCGACCCGAGCTGCTGTTCCGCGGTGAGCACATGAGTGCACATGACCGACCGACCGAGCGCAGTGCACAGTGCTTGTCGGCAACCAAGCGACCGTAATCATAACATAGTATATGAACATATGCGGTAGTATTTGATACATTTCGAGCGCTTCTGTTTAAACAACTGAATAACGAAAGCAAATATGCGAAACATACGTCAGGCAAGAACATTGTTGCAGATGCCGTTTTGGACAGCCCTCTAAATACGGCTTTATTTCTTCATGAAATTAACCCCAATAGAGGCTAAGCAAATGGTGTACGAATATGTTTCCGAAAATTAACATGCATCTTTTCGACAGAGTTGAATTGTGATAGGCGAAACAGCTTTTGGTATAACACCATACGATCACAATACTGTGTTTGGCTGCTGAACGTATATCAGGGCGCTGATCAACCACTGTAAACGTTGTATGAGAGATTGTTCTTTTCGAATCGAGCTGTTCAGTCCTTTGAAACGCGGCAGAACATGAAATCGCTTTGCACGTGTGATGTACATACATGGTCGACATCTACCGAAGGTGACCGACAACAACACTGTGCTGTAAAGTACATTCAAATGAATTCCATAACTACCTTCTATCGACGTTCATTTATCTTCGTTAGCAGGAGATCTTTGTCAAACAGATGAGGTTGAAATTATTAAGTTACTCTGATGTGCTACATAGTTCTACTTATTTTATATGAATAGATAACATATGTGTAATACTTTCAAAGGAAGCGTGTCATACTTTTTCAAATACTTCGCAGTCTTCAAGTGAGCTAGATTCAATTCAATTCAATTTTAATTCAATTTTAATGGTCTAAAAAGCATATAGCTTTACAAAAAACCACAGAATAATATGACAACAACGAATTTTATAACAAGCAAAAATGGGATAAGATTGCTTACTGAGCAGTTCAAGAATCAAGTAAATATCCAAAGGGCAGAAATTGTTTTCGATTGGTGGGATAACAAATGTAGGTGTATGGTGTTAAGATGTATAGTTTTCTTCGATGCACGGGTTTAGGGTCAAATAGGCATCAAGGCTTCTCTTGAAAGTTTGCTGGTTTGGTGAGTTTACAACATTATCTGGTAGATTGTTCCAAGTAAAACAAACTCGCACGGCAAAAAAATGTCGTCTGCAGTTGAGTCTCGAGTGAGGGACAGGTAGAGTAAATGTGTGAGCTCTTGTATTATGCGAGCTCCGTAGATTTAATAAGCATTGTAGAGGGTGATTTTTGGTATTCAAAATATTGTAAACCAGAATCAAATCCCCTCGGAGACGACGACGTGGATAATCAAATAAATTTAGCGTTTTGATTCGCTCATTGTAGGGTTTCCGGCTGAGTCCAGTGACAAGTTTGGTAGCTCGATGATATATTCGTTGCAAAGTCGCAACATCTTTTTAAGCCATGGCGACCATGCTTGAACCGCATATTCCATCGTGGGCCTGATGTACGTATTTATAATACAGGGAATTGTCTGTTTTGAGAACCTACCGAAAATTCTCTTAAGGAGTGACAATTTCTGTGATGTTTTGCGATAGACGTAGTTGCAGTGGACGTGATTGAAATGATTGAATATTACCGTAACATCGAGCGTGATTGTAGTAGCGATGGAGCGACTTGATTAAAACAATTCTTTTGTAACCAACTTGACTTGTATCCATATTTTAGGTATCCCGTGCAGCCCGAAACCATCCCCATCACAATCAGTCTTTCGATCGAAAATGCCGCGAGAAAACTAGTTATGACGTTTAAACACACCGTAGGTGATTACTGAAGAGTGATCCACGCGATTTTATTTAGTGCGTCTATACTCTGCATGTATCATTCGTTTGAACGGTGGTCTAATGCCAACCCTTAGACACGTTTTGATTAAATACATAAAACCAACCATAATGACAAATTGCTTTGAATGAGATTCCCCAAGATAATCTGGTGTATTAACACGCCAAACAAAACCCTCCTTTACACCTCGTTAATGGTATCACCAACATCATCGTCACCATCATCATCATCTGGGACAACCTTAAAGTGACAGCAAGCATCGAATACCACGCAGCTGTTGCAATTGAATCCTAAATAGATGCATTAATCTTCAGAAATGGTAGACCAGTAAACCCAGACACACGGAGTTGCGACACTTGCATATCGAATCAAATACAATCCTCCATATTACGTTAACGGTTTTCAAGACAACAAGAAAACAACATAAATGTTTAACAATGTAATCCAATGAACGGAAATCCATGAACCCAGCTACGAGTATTCAAATACATTTTAAATGGCTAACTCGTATGCAGCCGTGCATTTTGAGAGTGAGTGTGATAGTCAAATGTTTCGCAATGCATCTCTGCTTTACGTAGCAACCAAGTAGTATTGATTCTACTATCTAGATTCGGGGAATATGCACATACCCCGCATCCATGACCGAATTCGGCCTTTACGTTACCCCAGTTCATCAATATTCCTGGTTATAAAATAGGCACCGACCCTGGTCTAAAATAACTACAATAACAACAGCCATTTTATCAACGATGCCGTTCAAAAGGGCAGCTATTTATATCAAACGTAAAACGCTGTTTTGTACAGTCAAACTATACCTCACGTACTGTTTGTGTTATCGAACAATATTAACGCATCAACCCTGTGAGTTCTAGCGGATTGTTCAGCAAATAGAGGAGTAGAAGCAGCTGTCAAAGGTATCAACGGTATGTACTTCACAATTCTAGTCTGTCCATTCCTCCATCAATAACTCTTCGAAATCCTTTTTACTAACCAATGGAAGCTGATAAATTCTGGTTCCGTGAGACTTGGAACGATTCCATGAACAATCACTTAATACTTGATGGCTCCTTTCGATACTCGCCTGTCAATCATATTGCTATTCAATAATGTCCGGAAAGTTTTCTCTATCGATCACCCACGCAAAACTAGCCAAATCGTCAAGGTTAGGTTTTGCTCACATACTCGCGCCAAACCGCCCGTTTGCATGGGTTAAGTTTGAACTGAATTCCCACGGACAAGCAAACCTGGATATACCTGTTCCCAAGCCTTAGAATAGCAACCAACCTGTTCCCACACATTCGAATGAAGTGACCGGTTGTTCATGAATGACAGTCGAGTAGCCGACACTATTGATTGCATGCATGCAACGTACAGATATCAGTTCCATTCCGAAGTCAACATTACTTACTGACTCACGACGATGATGATGGCAATAGGGAATCACAAGAATGCGCTTTAGACGCTTCAAATTCAAGCTACTCGTTGTTATTGATTAATCGGAACGTGCATATGGGATAGAAGCATGGTGTACGAAGATATCGGCTTCAAACAAGCGGATTGGCAGTGATACAATGGGTTCGTGACTGATAGCTCACGGCTAGTGGTATTCAAAACCTAAATAAAACCCCCGATAAGAAAGTATGCCTCTTCGATGCATTTAAACAATCAGTTGTAAAGTGGCCAGTGGCAAGCAGTCAGAGAAAGCAAGTATATTGGCCAAAAGCGTTGCTTAACTGGTGAGTCAGTCAAAGAATCATGGATGGATTGACCTCGTGTAATTATGCGAGGCTTATTTGTGTTTTTAAAGCTAATATACCTCATTTGGTAGGCTGTTTGCAAGTAATTACCTGGCACCTTTAACCAACAGTATTCAGTCCGTTAGCAATTACATCGAGAAAAGACCGTCTGGAACCAGCCGTGACGCAACAGCTGACTGACATCGAAATCATTTCAGTTAATGCACTAAGAAATGTGTACTGAATGAATTCTAAAATATCCCCGGGCAACGGAAGGAATCACATCGGTTTTACTGATAACCTATGACCAACAGCTAAACGCACCACTGCGTTAATTCTTTAAACATTCTCAGATGAAAGTAGTGGCGCCAACAAGAACGTTAATTATTTTAGATTCTTGACAGGGTGATGGTCGTTCGCATCCTGTAAACTACCGCTCTGCTACGTTATTTCCTGTGACATCCAAAGTTCTGGCGCGCATTGTGATGAAGAAAATTGCTCATCACCGGAAATCACAAAATATACTCTGCACTGCGCAGCCTAATTTCCATGAATCGCCCTCATACGCGATAAATATGCTGACGGTGCTAATCGAATGGACAAAAGCGGCTGAAGAAGGTGCTATCATTCACGTTCTCGATGTGGATATGTCTAAAACTGTTTATCAAGTTGAACACTATTGATTATTGCACAAACTGCGGACAGCTTCTCGTATGACTTAAAAGTTACCTCTTTCAGCGCAACGCGATTGTGCGGATAAACGAAGTACAACCACGAGTTATCGATAACACTGGTAGTGTATCGCAAGATTACTTGCTAACGCAAGTAATTCTCCCAATCTACCCAAAATGCTGCCATACAAGCTGGTTACCTTTGGGTTTGGTGTGAGAATTCAGCGTATCCCTTTACGTGAAAACCATTCTCTAGAGTATGGTTTTGTATATGAAATTATTTGTAAATCAGGATAAGATCTTCTCTGATACGCAGATGGACGATGGGGGAAAATTCGGGTAGATTCAAGATTTTAAATATATCCTCTCTTGCAGACTATACGCTGATCATCCCGTCCCTTGAAGCAACTGGGTATGAACTGTCGGTTGTGGAGTAAATATGTTTAGAGCATGTTTCAATCAAGATCCTAATGACCTAGTATATTCCGATTGGCCCGAAGTCTAAAGTATAAAGAGTTGTGAAGGAATATTGAGGGATAACGTTTGCTGAGTATATATTTACCCAAGAAAAGACAATGCTAATTACATTCACATTTGCTAGAATTGTACTAGTTAGTCCAAAATCAATAAACAATTTTTTGTCTGATCATTTCCAATGTACACACGTTTCTTTAACATGTTCAATCTAATTTTTTAAAAGAGTTGCTACATAAACACGCCAGTTTGATAAGAACGCAATATGAAACAAGCTGATTTTGATTTCAGGTCGGAGATTTGGAACGCAATGTGGTGGAAATCTGAAAACGACATACAAATGTGACCCATCATATGACCTCGATGTTCGACATCTATCGCACGAAAGATCAATAATGCGCAGATATGATTTACGTCAACAGTAAGTGAAGTTGATTTGGTTCGATCTAAGTGCTAACTAAGTACTAAGAGGGGCTAGAGCCAAACGAAAGTAGCCGTTTCCCATACAATGAAGTTATAGGAGCAAATGAATGACTTTTCCACGTTCAAAGCCTGATTAAATTCTAAGTTGGCGGTCAATCATAGGTTTTTGAGCAACCAGGGCCAGAATGAACGCGTATTTGAGAAAATGTGAGTGAAGACATCGGATTCCGTTGTATGGAAGAGCAGCTAGCTAGGGAATAATTATTTCAGTTCTAATGAGAAATGAGAAATTGGCACAGAAAGAAAACTTGGCGTTTTCGCAAGCAGGTGAGTGGATGAAGGTAGAAATTTTGAGCGACATTTTATGAAGTAGATATTTCTTTGGAATGGGATATTTAATGTAGGTTTGCATCGAGGAGACTCTTGAAAGATGCAGAGAAAGAAGCCTCAAAAATGTGCATGGGAGAGCATTTAACGGATTGCGAACTCTGGCGGAGAAAAATCGATGGCGATATTCATGTCTGCTCTGTTGATGTAACAATTTGAGCTCATGTCCACGAAGTGAGTACGCCGAAAGGGAGGGAGTTGCATGGATGGGAGTTCACGGTCAAGTTGCGATGAAAACGTAACATGTCATCGTGGTGAAGTTGATAGGTGACATATCCAAACTGCTTAAACGGCCCTCATCAGACATGTGGTGCGTAGCACGGACAAGCTGTATCACAAATCAGTGGTCTTTTTCGAGAAAATATATCTTAGCGAACCCAATTCAGTCTACTCTGTGCTGCGTATTCCAAGTGTGGACGGATGTAAGCATTCAACAGTGTCATAAAGAGAAACCTTGCGAAAGCGCTGCATTAGGCTGCAACTGCGGTTTGTTCGCATTGATTTGGGCTGAATGATGATGCCTAATGAGGTTGCCAAACAGTAAACGACACGGTGAATTTAGTGGATTTGAATGTATGATGATGACTCGCAGATCTGCAGCCTAAACGGTTTAATTCATTTTATATGGTGTATGAATCCATAGGTAACTTGGTGAGCATCAGATTTCAACAAAGTCAGCAAATATGAGAAACAGCGGTTCAATGTTCTATCCAATGAAATTGATGAAAAAAAGAAAAATCGGCAGACCAATTTAGAAGCGGTCTGAGGAGCAGTCACAGACACACACAAAGGGAACGGTCACGAAGGAATCTTGAATCTTGAAGCACTTAATTCGGGACAGTAAGGCTAGCCCAACGACACAGGAAGTGAGCTTATTAAAAAATAACATCATGGTCAAAACAATCTAACACGTTAGAAAACTCCAGGGACACAACATACTAGACAATGCCTTTATCGACGGATTTTGTCCAGTCATCCAATGCAGGAAGCGGGTTCGCAGTTCATGACGCTGGGAGCGGAAGCCATGTTGTTTGGTGCTTATAACCACAAATTTTCAAGGTACGAGACAAGGCGCGCAGAGACTATGCTCTCCATAACTTGAGAAACAACTGATAGAAGCACCTTAGTGCCATAGTTTTTGGGTTCCACCTGGACATTGCAGGAGCGATAAGCACTTCTTTCCACAATTCGGGTTACAATGTATTCTACACAACGTTGAAAAACGTCTGTTTATAATTACTTTTATATACACAAATAAAGCACATAGAATTTTGAAATTTACAAGCGCAAATTGTTCTTTTTGAGTATGCCTGACTGGCCCGGTTGCGTACATTCCGCCGATCGTTAACTTGAACGGGACGCTAATTCATTCTAACCGGTTTGAGCCCACTTGTTTACCTGGAACTTAATCCCAGCGAATTATCTTGCTTCATATCTGATTCTCCTTATCTGTACTCCCTAGAAAAACTAGACCGTCTCACGTAAATCGGTTTTGGGTCAGTCAAACGTTTATCTCTGTGGTTTCATACAATATTGAATTTATTAGGTTGCTCACAATACGACCATAACAAATGTTAGCCAAGATAAACTATTAGAACCGTCGCTAACACGACTCCGTGGTGTAGTGGTTATCACGTCTGTCTAACACACAGAAGGTCCCCAGTTCGAGCCTGGGCGGAGTCAACTTTTTAGAATTAAATGCACTGGTTCGTAAGGGATGGGATTTGAACATCAATATATAGTTGTATATTTTCATTATATGTAAATGTTTTCAATTTTTTTTTAAATTCAACCGTGAGTGCTTTGTGGACTCATTGCACTTTCTACATTGATGATTTGCGTACCAACGGCGGTAATGATAAGGGCTTGCATAGCTTATTTTTATCCACCAAATTTTAGCATTGAGCTGTAGGAATTATTTCCCTTTTGAAATAACTCAATAATAATTCCAAGCGTAAGTACATATTCCTAAACGTTTTCCATCATGATGCAATGTGCCGTTCTGTTTGAAACAATATAACACACTCGTGCGAACGTCAATAGTCAGTAGTATATTGTGGTAAAAAAGCGACAAGCATAAAAAGTGAAACACAAGATATTGTACACAGAGATTCGAGAGTTTAAGTGATTAGTTAAGGTAGAAATTAAGAAAACGTGGATGGTTCCAGTTGAGAGCAGAACGTGCCCTAAAAACCGAAAAAGTGCAGTATCATGAAGTATAGAAATGTATGGTATTTTAATCGATATAAAGTAAACTAAACACGTAAATATCGAGAGGCTCTTTAAAAATAGAAAGGCAAAGGGTAGACACTACGCAAAAAGGTAGATCGTTCATGGCTTTAGCTATGCGAACAGCGAAAGAGTGTTTGAGTCTGTCCAACCTACTTTGTTGATGGGTGATCTTTAAATGATGGCCACGAGTACGAGTGGAGGTAGCAAACACGAACATTCCTTTACACGGATGGGTTTTATCCGTTAGTATTTTGTACGTCAAAATCAGGTCCCCACGGATTCGATGGTATTTGTATGATAATAAATTTTGTGCTGTGAGGCGTTCTTGGTGGCTATAAAACTAAAGAACTTTGACCAGCCTTGTGTCATGAGTTTGTACTAGACTGACTACTACAATTACGTCCCACGAAGGTGTGAGAAAAGACAGGACAGTGAAGATTTTATCGCGGTAGGCAAAACGTGTACAACGGTACAGAAGAGCAGTTACGTAGCACGCGTGAACGAAAAATGTAAATCACAGTTCATACAAGGTCGTTCAAGTACAAGTTCGTCACGCCTCAGCCACGGGTTCCAAACGGAAATAGCATACTATTAATGTGGTCGAAACTACGCATTCAGAAGGGAGAAGAAAAACGTAAGTCAAATATACCGGAAGCATGTTTCCAGAGAGCAAAGTTACGATTCGCCACAGTGGCTGTCTTGATGCATTGAGCAGAACATCTTAGGTCGATCTGATCGCATCAGCTTACCACTACAGTCCTAGTTAGTAAATGATGCCCAGGTAAAAATGTAATTGAACCGTTTGTTCAGCACATTATTTAACATGACCAATTCAACCGAGACTTTAAAAAATCATGGCTGCGAAAGACACTGGATTGCTAGATAGAATTCACCACAGAATGACGAAGCTAGTTGATGGGATGCAACACGTCCCATACCAAGAGCGAATGGCCATGTTAAGATTGATTAATTTCAATTAAAGGTGAGTAAGGATTTACAAAGGTGGTTGCCGTTCTGAAGTTAAGCATTACTGGCCGGTGACATTGTTGTCTTCGGCATAAAAAGTTTTTGAGCAAATAATAACCACACAAATAGTACAACATCTGGAAAAGAACGAACTTTTGACAGTTGCCCAACACGGATTTCGCAGAAATCGCTCTTGTTTAACAAATTTGCTGACAAGCTTAGACGATTGGACGAGAGTTGTAGATGCGGGGTGCTGTATTCATCTAATCTTTAAAGCTTTCGACGGAGTTGATCAAAATATACTCTTGAACAAGCTAAAGAAACACGGTATTGTTGGAAGACTATTTAAATTAATACGCGATTACCTCGCAACAGACACATCAAAGTTCGTGTGGACGGCCTATTATCGAAGGAAATCGATGCCACTAGCGGTGTTCCACACGGATCAATGCTTGGAACAATACTGTTCCTAATCTATATGAACGATTTGCAAATACCAAATGATAGTAAGATGGTTCTGTTTGCTGACAATATAAAAGTATGGATGCGAATCAGCAATGCTGTTGATTGTATTTTGCCGCAAAAGGATTTGAGTGCTTTGAACAACTGGTCATCCGAAAATAAATTGGCATTGAATATGCAGAAGTAAAAGATTATTCAGATAGGTCGTGACCTTGGCTTTGCTTGTCAATACAAGCTCGGCGACAAAATCCTGGAGTACACCGAAGAAGAAAAGGACCTAGGTGTCTGGATTTGTGGTAGTTTGAAAAACGGTCTACAATGCGAAACCGTTTACAAAAGCGCGTCTCGGCTGCTTGGTATGTTACGGTGGATATATGGACGTTTTCCAGGGGGTTTCGTCTTATGATGAACACATATATACAACCGATTCTAGACTATGCTTACAAGGCTGGACACCATGGCCGCAAAAAGACATTTCACTTCTGGATCGCATATATAAGAGAGCTTCTAAGCTCTTTAATGGATTCGAAAATGCGCCATTATATTACATATTACTCCACCTTCGAACTTCCAGTCATGGTTGCAAGTAGGAAATACCAGACTCCACACGGAACTGCCGCAGGTATTTTTATTCGGTGCGTGTGTGCTTTGTTTGGAATTCCCTACCTGCCGCCAAGGACGGTCCCAAGCTCGTCTGAGAAAGGAGGAGGGTTGGCCTTAGGGCTAGCAAACCTATCCCGTAAAACCTACATTGCTACGGAAACGAAGACAACAGATCCGTGGCTCGGTCATGTTTGCAGGATGGATCCCAGTTCGCATACGAAGGTAGCCATGCACTGGCATCCGCAAAGTAAACGAAAAGGGGACGGCCCAAGGAAACTTGGCGCAGAACGTTGGAACGCGAACTACATGCACAAGGATTCACGGTGAAGACGGCAACGGAAGCAGCGACAGACCGGAGCCACTGGCGTGAAGTTGTCTTCGCCTCATGTGCCACCCGGCACGGAGAGGACTGA
>JACCGJ010011646.1:0-43389 GCA_013407085.1 Atriophallophorus winterbourni | reverse complement strand
TAGAGGTGAACCTCGGTTGAGATGGTGCTCACATGAAGACAGCAAATTTGATATCAGTGAATGTGAGTCTGGAAAGTGTGCATCTTTGCATCTCATCGAAAAGAGTGTTCTAATGACAGCTCTTACAACCTTGCAAACTGCGTATGAGTACGTAATTAGATGAGTTGCCGTGGTAAGTAACAGCCTGTGAGTCATCCATGTGAGAGCATCTGCACCAGTCGCTACAGAACTCAAGACCCGATTACATGGTCAACGCTGATTTCAGCTATTTAGCAGATATCGGGGTGGTACAAATAAGTGAACAGCTGAACAGCCGCTAGCACCATCGTCAAGACGGCGAAACACGCCACATGACGGATCACTAGTGGAGGGCGATAAATAAGAAGGTACCGTGACAAAATTAAGCCGCTTTCAAAATCTAAGACGTTTTCGGCCTTCTTCCGTCTATGTCTACCATTGATATACATCACAAGTGTATGGTGCTTTCTTGCTATGCAGCTTTTAGATATTATATATGATATATGATGACCAATCCCTATTGGGCTCATCAGTGCGAGACGTGGCATGTCTCTCGGGAATATCTGACAGCGAAATAATCGATTGGAGGACTATAGATACTTACCGGCTATCCCTTCCAAAATACATCGGATATCAAATGCTTGTTAATACTGAAATGCCTCTGTAGAAATGGGATATGTCCAGTCTAACTTGACGGGCGCCATTGCTGAGCGGTTAGCGCATCTGCTTCATCTCAAGACAGCTTCAGTTTCAAACACAGGTCCAGGCATCGATATGCACTACTGATGAGCTCTAATAAGAGCGAAACTCGAGTCCAGTGCGTCCTTTGGATGGATAAACTTTTAAAATATGAAGCAATATAGTACTGATGAGTAGTGTATATCTGTAACTCAATCGAAAATTTCTGAAATTTTATAAATCAAATATAGTGGAAATATATCGTAGATAGGTTACCTGATAAAGAGTGAATGGTTCAATTGAAACTTCTTGAGATTTAGCTTGAGTTCCTTGGTAAATCACTTCTGGTACATCAGTTTGCAAGCTCCATCCTCTTGTGCCATCTTGACAAAGGAGGCAGGTTATTTTCACTAGGTATCTGGGCTTTTTTGTGGAAGCTTTCCTCTTGTTTCCTGGCTAATTGTAGATAAAATAAGATGAGAAATAATGTCAAAATTGAATAACAATGTTTAACGTTTCGTTTATTTCAGATAGGATATTTTCAATTTTCAATTTTTAGGGAGAAGAAGTCAATTTACGAAGTTTAAAATTCATATAGCAAAATACGATAAGCCAAATCGGTTGAAAATTTAACCAGTTATCCGGTTCCCTCATCTTATTTAATTAGGTTGAAAACAATAAGAATAAAGTTGATGAAAATTATGTATGAATGTTTTCATCAATAGAATTGGCGGAGCATAAACTTTGAGTACACTTCTCTCAGTGAAAGTTGTCTATCGAATAACTCAACAAACGTGAAGAGTTTTGGCTCGCTCATAATGTTTGCAATTAAAAACCACAACCTAATGATGAATAGAATATCGTTTAATGGTGCGTTAAAATCAGACCATAGAAGAATGACTAAAATAAATGAAGCATTGTCATAGCGAAATATGGGCAGTAACTGTATCATTACCTTTCATTTCTGCGTTCCAAGCGTTACTTACATACTTGCGAAGAAGATATTGTGCTCCAGGAGATGAAATGACTTAATTGATGGATATATTGCCCATCCTAAACAGATATAATTTGGTGTGGTTGTTGGCCCACTTCGTTTGATGTCCGTCATAGATGTACATCACGATTGCAAAAGTGTTTCATGCTTCACAACGAAGTGATCGGTAAATAACTTTTGCTACATAAACCATGGTGTTCAAAGATATGACAAAGTTAGTCGGGTGAATGCAGTATTTTGCTCACATTCCTAACAATTACACACCACAACCGAATTCAAAATGCCTACCATTATCAGTGGAGTCAGTATATATATGTTCAGTGAACTTCGAAACAGTGAGTAGCTTTGCAACAAGTTCAGAAACTGCTGAACTTGTTTCGTACCAATTAATATGTCCAACTTAGAAACGTCAATATGATTTCCGTTCAAACTTAAAAAACACTCTTGAATTGTCAGTATATGATGTTGCTTTCTATGTCATTGTTATCAAACATCAGCACCACACGAACCACCTTTAATAAAGATTGTTTCAGTTATCTGGTGATAACTCAAACAATTAGTCGTGACAACGAAGCTTTCCACATAACCAAAACGCATTTTGTAAAATGCCCGATGTTTCTGGATATATTGTTGTTGTTGTTGTTGTTGTTGGCCTCGTTCGGTCGATGTCTACCATGAATATATATCACAATCGCATGAAGTTTCATGTTCCATAGCTTTTTTGAATTACTAAACAGTCCGATTCGGGATGAACAATCTCTCCCGCAGCGCTTGCAACGATAAGCAGAACTCGGTTTTGGGGCGTCAGTTGCACACCGGTGACGTGATCTGCGTTAAGCAGCCAAGAACTGTATCTGCTTTTTCCCAGCTAGCAGACGACGCTTCACAAAATGCTTCCATTGTGAGCGGTCAAGAGCAAATTCTTCCCAACTCGCGGGGTCAATATATATATATATATATTATTTATATATATCTATATATATATATAGGATATATATAGAATATATATATAATGCCATCAAGAAGTGTGCATTGCGGTAAGTGCTAGAATGGAAGCAGTTGATGACAAATCATATCTTGACAACCAGACCATATAGTCTATATGTAAGTGCGGGTCATAGAGAGGCCGTAAATGCAAGCTAGAGAACATCTGGTCATTTATCACAATATTCGGGTCCTTGGTTTAACACAAACCAAGTTAACACACCGTATTGCCTGCTCGCACTTCGATTACGTCTCGACTCATATTTGAGTTCAACCTGTCCAACGCTATTCGCGTTCAAAAATGGAATCTTACACTACGACAGAAAGACGATTGGTCAAAGGCGTTTACTACGCACAAGGCGAATAACGTAAGACAATCCTCTCTTATATAGACGAATCAAAAATCCGCAAAGCTGATCGTGAAACATGTCTGTCCCTGTCGTCGCTTCGATCTGATATGCCAATTAATTTCGTGTCAACCGGTACGCTTCAAGCCCTCTCCATGCAGGGACCGTTTGATCGACATCAACAAATTGCATTCGTTCGATTGCGACTGACGTTGTTTATCTTCACTTACTTTCCAAGTATTTGTAGGTCTAACAGTGCTAATGCAATCCTTCAGAAATCTGAAATACTACGAGTTCTCAATTGTCGTTGTCGAACTTTCCGGCGCTTCGTTTTCCTGTGTTGATCATTAAATAGTTTGTGATCAGCACTCATAGTTAATGCATCGCACTCCTCAGTATAAGCACATGATCTTAGGTCATAGATGCGCCAGTCCGACGCTGGATTAATGTTTCTCGCGACGTTCATTAACGCTAGAAACGGATAAGCATCAATTGACTTGCTTTTATCTCATACACCTTTTGATCGGGCTCTCTACTTGCTTTGTGTTGGAAGATTGTTTACTACACGCTATCTTGTTTTTAACACATTACAAGCTTATCGTCAAATTCATTGTTAAACTCTTAACAATTACGACACCTTCACAAATAATTGTGTGATAATTGAATGGAATTCAAAACAAACACTTAAACGTAATACACGCTATTATGTTCCAGACAATACACATTTCGTAATATCGCACATTTGTAACAATGTGAATTGAAAATTGCGCGCACATACCAATAAACAATAAACAAGGTGGATAATAATTGAACGAAGTAAACAATGGTGAGATCTGTTGCATTGTTTTTTTCACTGAAGTGTTTTTTGCTTGCGTGGTATGAATGAAAACTTATTAAACTATTGCCTGCTTTGATTGAACCCATTCAACATTCCGAAAACAAATTGCATGCAGAAAATTAGTTAATTGCGTAACACGTAATTCCAGTCCTTCGTTGAGGAGTTAAACTACTGTTATTGTTGATGCATTGAAAGATAATTTTGGGGCAGAAATGTTAATTCCTTATATTTAGTTGTTTAGAAAGTTGAATCTTGCGTATTTCAATGTCCCAATATCATCACAGTTTAGAAAATTTATGAGAACATGATTTCCCGTCATATCTACCCCCAGTGCTATCAGCAACAGTTGAAAGCATATTTAAGATGGATTAGCAACACCGAGAGTGGATGTCATGTCATGCTGACCACGCTCATCAGCAGTGCAAATCCTCTAATTCGGGAAGGAGGATTATATGCGCTGTTGATGAGCTCAAATAAGAGTGAAACTCGAGTCCAGTGCTTCCATTATGGACCGTCGTGATCAACTTTGCGAATGGTTCGATGTGCTTGACAAACGGTAATTGTTCTTAGAACGGGGAGCACGATTTGACATCCATTGAAGTGACCAAGACATTCTCGACTCTTGTTACCTACAATAGCACAAAATTGTATTCGTAACCCGAGGTAACCCGCGGTTTACATGGTTTGAATTATATATTCGCGTCCATTTCATTCGAACAGTGATTTTGAAAAACAATGGCCTCAAATCTTTTTATTCATTCACGCGTCATGTGCTTCTTTGTAATCTGCTGAGCGCCATTTTATTTAAATAATACTTTTTTATACCATATTCGCTACCACAACGTATACGTAATCAATAATCGTCTGCCCATACCAGACCCTGTGACAAATTGAGCACAGAATATTTTACGTATCACTTTCTCCATGAGGCAAAAGAATTCAAGAAAATTCCAGATTCTACACTTTGATGATATAAAAAGCTTACAACTGCACCACAACATACGTTGCATGTATGGAGAATAAAATATAAAAATTGGGCGTTCGAAAGATCGACATCCAGTCACATTTTCGACGAAAAATATCCGATATGATAAACATTATGTGAAGTTGCTAAATAAAGTTATATACATGTTTTTTATGGTGGATTAACTGTGCATAAATAGATCCATTCCGTTTATGAAAATTCTTTCACTAGATGATTGCGCAACGTTTGACGAGAATGCTTTCTATAAGAAACTAACGCGCACCAAATAGACGTACCAAAGGCAGTGTCGGTGAGAATGTGGAATGCCCAGTACCAATATGTGAGTACGTGTGAAATGGTTTGACCGGAGACAAAACAAATGACCCAGATGAGGAATTTCTTGGTTCAGTATTTCATAGGTGGGGATTAACTCTAATCGAACTAGTCTTCGTGTCAGTATATGTAAATTCGGATACAACATGTGTTACTAATAAGGGAGTTCAAGAATAGAGCCCACCATAATCCTCTCAAGTATCTTTATGTCCTGTTTTATCTATCCGCTAAAATAATTCATCTACTGAGCAGTGCTTTTGTCTAATGCAGTGAGGTGCATGACCACTATATTTTCTCATTTGAGTTAGAGGCACGTTGAGTATTGGAGATTGAGGTAGGTGTTGGGGAACAGCTTGAAAGCGTCGGGGTTCAAATCATGAAGCTTCCCATTAACCAGAGCATTTGTAAACATTGTTGTTAAATAGCAAAAGATCAATGTTAATCTCTGGACTATCGGAGCAATGTATGCTTAAAAATGATAAACCTAGACTCACTGTCCACCGAATGATCAACGTATTCGGTAGCGTCCCGTAGACCGCCAGATTGCGTGGACCGGTATGTTCATCCGAACCGAATACGCATTCACTAGCATCAGTTGTATCAAGCCGTGGAGCTATTTCAAAAATTCTCGTTGGGCTTGTCATACTGGTTACGCGAAAATAGTAGGCACTGTTCTCTTGCAAGTAAAGCGTTGCGTGGGTGGATACTACAAATGGTTTATTCAACGAAGCTTCTGTAACAATGGACGCCTCCTGCAACAAATGCCAATTGCCTTGTTCTCCGTTAGACCGGGCTCTTTGGACAAGGTCCAGTCCGTTGTTCACATTCAGGATTCCTGTATTTGGTCCAATGAATGTTGACGCTTCCGTTTCACTGGTCGTCATTTCGATGCGATATGATGGAAGGAGTGTGTAAGATGCATCAAGTTCGAATCTCAAAGAAGCTTTGGGAAACACCTCATCGGTGACTTCACATAGTACTCCCAAATTCAACGGTTTATCTGAAACGCCTGTAGCAATATAAGCGTCGCTGTATAAGAGTCTTAGAATATTAAGATAATAATAAAGGTTCGTAATATTCAAGATTCGGAAAATTACTTTATTTGATTTAAAAGAACATATGAACTGGAGTAAATACTACATTGGATACAAAAACGTTTGATCTTTTAAGAGACTATTAGGTAAGACTGGCATACAAAAAACAACTTAATCACGTGCAAACACACATGTAGATAAGCTAAACCCAGATGCTTCAATAAATCCGCATTCGCATGCATATTCCTCAAGCACACCCCACGACCGGTTTCGTGTTATTTGCATTCATTTGGTAAGTACATTACTAACAGGATCTGCATTTCTTGAAGTATTGGGGGAATTATAAAATGGTATAAACTTGTTTTTCCACTGTTGAACACATTTTGCACGATTGATCTGTTTATTCACATCCGCTAACACAAAGTTAGATGGATAAATCCAACGATATGTAAACAAATTTCATTTGCATGCATTTTCATTACGCACAAACCACGCCCGGTTTTGTGCTGTTTGCACTCATAGGGTGGAAGAATGGCAAACAAGTTTCGATTGTATGCCACTGTTTAAGAAAGTTGGTACAGCCCACATGATAAACTACATGAGCGCACATTAATGTAGATAGGGTTTAAACACGAGACCATTAATGAAAAAGCGCATTTAATTGTATCTCCAACACACCGGTTTCGTGCTGGATAAGGTTGATGCGAACGATCTGTATAATCAAATGAGTTTAAACTCATGTCAATGTGATAAACATCTCTGTAAAAAATGATTTGAAGGTGCTCTATTGAACAGCAGTTAGTGTAATTGATTGAGCGTGAAGCTCATCTCAATAACAGCCGTCTAGTATTTATTATTTAAACTCTCGTAATAGTAAACTACGCTATAGTTGTAAAATTAGCATGCCTAGTAGACTAGATTCCGAATGAATCTCACAGTTTGTTAGTCTGTCCATCCACGATATTGTCAAGATGCAGTGGATGCTCCATAAATGGAAAAGATTGAGCCTTGCATGTATACCCCAGAGTTCGATACAATGTAATAAAGTCTTTAATACGCACGAGCTGTATACCATCAGTTTGTTTCGTAGTCAGCTTCCAGTGATGTTAAACTGCAAAAGATGTCACTGGTTCTTTCGGAACGCTTATTATTCTCAATGCCTAGCCGGAGGTTATTCGTAAATCTTGAACCCAGATATGTAAAATGGGGGAATTATTCAGGATTACAGCTCTCAACAGTCACGACGGGTCAAAACCATTGATTTTGTTCAAGCTGATTGTTCATCTATAGTCTTTACATGCTGACGAAATGGGTTCATTAGCAACTGAACCTGCACTTGGAAGTATACAATGACGGCTGTACCGTTAGTAAAGAAAGTAAAGTAAAAGTAAAGTAAAGTAAAAAGAAAAAGAAAGTCGAGGATTGACACATTCTATTCCTTGAATTTTGCTTCAGAACAACGCAATCACATCGCGTGCTTAAATGATTGCCTTCTGCAGCAGATCAAATAATTAACCAAATAGCGTCAGAGCACAAACAGCGATTTTATGCGTGCCAATTGTCATGTCCTAATGGCAAATTATCGAAGCAATTCGGTTTTGCTTGCGTTGAAATTACGTTTTACATTTTGAACCCTTGATAATACTGACGCACCAGAAAATGCGGGTGCACTGTTGCAGAACTCCACCTTAATGGCTGTAAAATACCCGTTTGGGGACGGATTTTATAGGAACAAAAATATATGAGTATAGCGCAACTTTCAATGCAGCTCGACAAAACAAAATTGGTTGGGCAGTTCAATATGATTATTTAGTTTTTTCATTACGTAAATCACTAAATCCATTATTCGCTAGATATGTTGATGCATCTTGAACCCCAGGTCATCGCAAGATTTGTTAGAACTATGTTGTGTACAACTGCGAAACATCCAACGGGAATAAGGCTAGTGATTTTTACGGGAGATCAAAACTTGCGGCCTCCAATGTGATTGAATATAACCACAAATCAACAAAAAGTCAAAACGTGCGAATATACTTAACAGTTTTTATTGACTTCAATGCTTGCTCTGAACAAATTTCAAATCTAAATTGTCTGAGAGGCACTTGATCATCATTTTCAAAGGTTTCTCCCTGTAAAAATATGCTTTCAAATCAGTGGCTATGTGAAACGCGCACAATCTGAAGAATATTTTGGAATTTTATCCCTTAACCCCAAATAGCATATATGTATCTATATGTTGCTAAGTGGTTGGTTGGTTGGACGTATTCATGGATGGATGGATCGATGGATGGATGGATGGATGGACGGATGGATGGATGGATGGATGGATGGATGGATGGATGAATGAATGGATGGATGGATGGATGGATGGATGGATGGATGGATGGATGAATGGATGGATGGATGGATGAATGGATGGATGGATGGATGGATGGATAGATGGATGGATGAATAGATGGAAGGATAATTGTTTGCAGAATTTGAATTGTTCAGATTTATGAAAATTTTTTACCGGTTTCCATAACAGTTATTGGCTCAGATACGTAGCGAAACACTGTGGTGTTGCACAAACACTCGTATGTTCCGAAAATGTTTCCGTCAGTCTTTTCGGAAGCATTCACGAACCAAAGTACGTTCACTTCCGACGACAGTTCCGACTGATCTTCGTATAGAGGCTGAAATACTTGGCGAATTATCCAAGGAGCATCGTGTCGGTTAAATGTCCATGAACAACTGAAAAATAAAGGCGACACTCTCATTTAAAATTTCACGAGCATGCAAAAATATTAGTGCTCTTGATTTAACATTGTCACCTTAAGTAATTCAAATTTACGTGGTCATGTTTGCGTTCTTTCTGACGAATTCTTGATTAAAACGGAAAATTTAATTGGTGGAAATATTAGCTTGGAAAGTTGGATCACATTGCAGTACTTAGTTTTGGCAACCATTAGGTTAATTCGCTAGCTTATGATATCCATCGACTGAGATGTGTGAATAATTGTCCCACAAATCCATTTGTGATAATCACATTAAGAGTAACTGTAAGTCATGCATGACCCATACTTCAAAAGAAATCAAAAATGATTCTTCATCGAACGAAATCATACTTCGTTTAAAGTTAAGCGATTACTTAATAAAAATCAATATAATCTATTTCGTGCACACATGTAAAAAGCATTTGCCGTGAACGTTTCATAAACATGTAGTATTTTAACTTACCTTTCTGTTGTCTCTTCCTTATACAAATGACACTTTAAGTACAACGGTTGATCTGGTAGCAAGTACATCGAATTTGGCGAGTGTTTCTGACGATTATGAAGAAGCGAATCTGTGGAATACGTTTTGAAGATGTACCAGTTGTTAGAAAAACTTTTGCTGTTGGTATGACGCTCTAATATATAATAATAATCATTTCAATTTGATTCAATTGTATATTTTTAAAGTCAGATATCAAAAACAATATTAAAGTGGCACATTTTCTTTAGTACGTTGCCGGAAGAAAAATATCATGAACAGATTTCGTTGAATGTGTAATGGTTCTGCTCGAATGTGTTTGAAAAAACCATTTCATATAAATTCCACCTTACTCAGATGTGGATTAATTTTATCTTAACTAGTTGCGGTTTTAGAACGTGAAACCCTACGTATGATTTAGGTTCACCCGCCAAAAATGGTGATAGGATATATATATATATATATATATGTTATTTGCCGAGTCATTGCGAAAACCTTTATACTCGCATTATGGTCTGGGATATGATTTGAACACCTTTCATGAAGTGATCATTCGGGTTTGTATTCGTACTGGAATTGTCCGACGAAAGTTCTAAGGCTAATCTCACACCGCTTGTGCGTCTATTTGATAAAGCTGAAGATAAAGCAGAAGAATATTCTGCTGTATTGACGGAAAATAGTTCACTGCTTTGTTTTATCTAGCAAAAAGAAATTTACATGGATTTTCAGATTAAACAATGCCAACGAAAAACAGTCAATTCGCGAATGGATGTGCTCTTGGGCTTGAGTAAGAATGGCTGCATCGTTGTCAAACAGTCCATTCTAAACGTTACAGCGCTAGAAAACCATCATGCGATTGTGATGTACATCCACGTCTTCACAATGATAATATTTGAGCGCAACTAAATCAGCGTGTCATCAATAACTCTAAAAGTGATGCGATTTGAGATAGTTTTTCATTCGAATCAACCAAAAATACGTAAAACAAACCTGCTAGCAGTGAGTTGTGACTTGTCTGACATAGAAGAATCAGGATAATTGAAATGGCAGCAAGCATTCTCGTTGTTTTTTTAAATGTGCGAAATGAACAGAAATTTATACAAAACCTTAACCCATTGTTCACGAATTTTTACACGAAGTATTTGTATCGCGAGTCGTGATAGGCGATTAAATGTGTGCTGGATGAAAATTGTGTGAATAAGGATGAGATTAATAAAAATGCGGCAATGAATGTTGTGTTTATTTCGGATAATTTTTAAATCAATTATTTATAGGGAGACCGTTCATAGTTCACAATCTATCTAGTCATAATTCGGCTGAAATGACCTTGGCCGAGAGATATGAGCTGATTCCGAGGTGTGCCTTTTTTCGAGCGGTTGTGGTGTACACACTGCATCTAAACACCAAGTGAAATATTGATTTGTAAAGCAGTTCATCGGAATTTATCGCGAGTGATCACTTCAATATAATTGTAGAATCAATCAACATATTGTACCAATTGATCTAGTACAGTACAGTCGAAAAATGCAATTTGTATGCGAAACAATCTTTGAACATACAATCTAAATTGTCCGAAATGTGTTTAGGATTTTAGTGTGTCACATCGCGGTTATTTAGGGTGGCCCAATAGGCACCTAATTTTAGTTCAAATGAGTTCATTGTATATAATGATGTTTTATTTTGATTGTCAACTTGCTTACAATTCTTCCACTGCTTCAAGCGCATGCGGATCTTGATCATACTGTCCCTACCAGATGGGTACAAACAACGCAAAACCTGTCCGGGGACTGTTTGTGATGGCAATATATTTAAATGCACATTTTTGTTCATGACCATGGGTTTTATCTCGTGTACATGTCGTAGGGAACGTGCGATTGAAAAGGTTGGTTTTGTCAAACTTACCGAACAATCACCTTCGAGAACAACTTGTTTACCATTTCTCCTCTCTAGTTTTCAATCTTACTTTCGCTGCTGTAAATTAGTTATGATGTTTCAATGAAGTATTAAATTATCATAATGGGTTTTTCCTTCGGTAAAAAAAAAACTTGTCAAGCTAACGAATCAATTTAGGAGTTCGATGGATCAAACACTAATGATGTATCATATGGATTTCACTAATAATAATTTGTTCTGACAACATTTCATCTAAAGATCTGTTATTCAGGCTTTGACACTCTGGATGAATGGTGTACAAGTTAAGTTTGCAAGTAAATGTTGTATAGGTTTTACGTGAACTACCTGTTCAAACAAATGTAACCAAGCACATGTAGATGGAGTTAAAAAATGGCCATGAACAAAGATCAATTTCTGTCATACATTCACCCCAGTTGAATCGAAGTATGCGCATCTTGATCATACACTTCCTAAATGATTAATGGAAAAAATTTTCGGGTCCCATTGAACGGTTACCGCCCGCTTCAAGTTAGGCAGACCCCAGTCAACTATGGGCCGTCTCAATTCAATTCAATTCAATTTAATGGTCTAAAAAGCACATAGCTTTACAAAAACCACAGAATAATATGGGAATTACGAATAACATGGTACCAAGGTTGTCACAGCCAGGGCGGTTTTGGGGATAAGCTCTCAATTCCAAAATGGCACGCGTCCCATATAGACTCTGACAATCAAGTCCAGCTCCTAACCAGCACGCGTGGTCCTGTGTGACCTGGCGAAACTGCTTCTACTAACAGGAGAAAGGGCGAAGGCGGCTGACTGGGGCCTAAGAACAAGCATGCTTCGGTCAGATGGAGCTCGTAAGTCCATGTATGCGGTCTACCTAGGAGGAGGAAAACCCTTTTCTGAAACCTCCACTGCCTTGTGGCTACATGCAATAATGGAGAATGCTTCAGGAGTCAACCTCAAGGAAAAAATGCGGAGTCGGAGTCCCGTTAGGTAGTTCGAAGTTTATTTAACTTCGTCCTGCCAGCTTCTGCGACGGCATCGTTGCTCAAACGTATCAGCCTAGCTGTTCCTTTGGTTCCAGTGGTGCCATGGAGATTATGCAATTGCTGCATGGGCAACAGATAGTTCTCCAAATTAAACTTCCCTGGCGTAAATCACAACAAACTAATGGAGAGGACACTCCATTTCGCTTCTACGGAAAATAACACGGGTAGCAGCAGATACATGTTAAAAGCTATGGCTCAACTGGCGTAGAGCTCAGCGCCTGTGGCTGCTTTCGACTGTGGGAGAGACTTTAAAGTCTGATTAACCGGCTACCGCCCGCCTCAAACTGGGCACCCCCTAGCCAATACGGTGCCGTCACTCCACGATCTGCTATCCTCATTGGGTGCACAGAAATAAGGAATCTACCGACAAGCAGACTGGTTTGCCGCACCAGCGAAACGAACTACTAAAAAGCGACTGTCATTTCTGAAACTGGGAACCTGAAACGTCCGGTCCATGCTTCCTGGATTTCGTGACGACGTCTCGAATATCAGATGCGTAAGAAAATCTGCTGTGATTACCAATGAGCTAAAGAGAATGAATGTCGACGTGGCTGCCTGCAACAGACGCGATTACCAGACACCGGTAAACTAACAGCAAGAGATTACAGATTTTCTAGAAAGAGAGAGGTTCAGATGAGCCTCGTCTATATGGTGTTAGGTTAACCGCGCGAAACGACATATTAAAAACAGTAGAACCGAGCAGCAGTGAGAGCTAACGGATTTGGACTTTAAATATGAGGTGCATTACTGGTACCATTACGTTGGTAAAAGTTTATGCACCGAAGCTCTCTGCGGCGCCTGCTGAAAAAGACGCTTTTCATGATAACCTCGCAACTGTCCTCAAAAACGTGCCACAGAAAAACTGTGTAGTTGTATTGGGTGATTTCATTGACAGAGTTGGTGCAGATTACGAGGCTTGGCAAACCTGTATCGGAAGGTTCGGTGAAAGTAAAACAAATGAAAATGGACAACGACTTTTAGAAACGTGCACACAGTTCAGTCTTTGTGTCGTTAACACCTTCTTACAAACAAAACCACAGCATAAAGTCTCTTGGAAACATCCTCGCTCTAGACATTGGCCTCACCTTGATTTTATTCTGTTTGAGGGCACTAATATAGAAAGCGTGCTCCTCACCAGATCATATTAAAGCGCAGACTGCGAACTGATCATTCACTGGTCTGTGCAAAACTGGAGCTTCCCCACACGAATTTTCACCGCATCAAATTGTCTGCTGGGCCTAGGATAGACGTCACTCGCATGTGCGAACCTAATCTAATTGCGCGATTAGCAAAAGACTTCACAGCCGAGTACAACAAGACAACCCCACTCGAATCTGCTTCAGAAAACTAGAAATCGATAAAGTGATGTATATGCCGAGTCACACTTTCCACTTTCGGTCCGAAGAAAGCTAGAACGAGCGACTGGTTCGGAGCAAAAGCTTCTGAGATGACTGCTTTTTCGGGTGAGAAACGCTCAGCATTCTTGAGGTTCAAACATATGCCATCAGATGAAAACTTACGACTTCTAAGAGCAGCTAGAAATAAGGTCCAACAGACTGTAGGACGATGTGCAATCGACTATTGGACCGAAATTAGGCTCAATATCCAAAAAGTTGCCGATACCGGAAATTTTCACGGTATGTATGATGGAATCAAGAGAGCTAATGGCCCAAACAAACTAAAAACGGCCCCCAATAAGTCTGTATCTGGTAATCCGATTGTCGACAAAACTCAACAGATGGAAAGATGGGTAGAGCACTTCTCCTCTCTCTACCGCATGCATTTGAAAATGTCAAGCGGTTGCCGACCATTGAATATCTAGATACTCGCCCTAACCTTGATGAGCTCAATAGGGCAATTGAACGCTGAGCGAATGGAAAGGCCCCTGGTGACGACGGAATTTCACGTGAGCTCATAAAATGCTGTTGAGCAGCATTATTACAACCTCTTCACCATTGGCTTCTTCAGTGCCGGCAGAAAGGGTATGTCCCACAAGAGATGCGAGACACAAAGTTCATCACGCTATTTACAAATAAGGGTGACAGAAGCAACTGCAACAATTACAAAGGAATCTTTCTTCTGAATGTTGCAGGCCAATTGTTTGCTAAAATTCAAACAGATCCGGCTGCATTTTTAGCTGATGGAATTTGGTACGAATCTCAAAGTGGCTACCGCAAGGGAAGATAAACCGTTGACATGATCTTCTCTCTGCGACAAGTTCAAGAAAAGGGTCGGGAACAGCGTATGCCATTAAACGCTGTTTTTATTGATTGAACTAAGGCAGACCGCACTTGCGGTACAAAGACGGTTGCAAAAAAGATATGCAAGCTCTTGGCATCGACCCGGCGAGTTGGGAAGAACTTGCTTTTGACCGCTCACATTGAAGGCATTGTGTAAAGCGTCGTCTGCAAGCTGGGGAAGAGCAGATACATCTCTTGGCTGGTGAACGCAGATCACGCCGCCGGCGTGCAACTGATGCAATACAACCGAGATCTGACTTTTGTTGCCAGTGCTGCGGGAGAGATTTTTTCTCCCAAATCGGAGTGTTTAGTCATTAAAAAAGCTGCAGAACATGAATATACACGCGATTGTGATGTACATCCATGGCTGATATCGACCGAATGAGGCCAACAACAACTGAGGCATCCGGCTACGTCAGCAGGGAGGGTATTTTAAAAATGCTTGATCTCATAGGCTGCCCTCCAAGCTTTGCTCAAACTCGTTATTTCGTTCCACTCAGGTATGAAAGGCTCAGTCAATTTTAACGGTTGCAGTTCAGAAGCATTTTAGATTAGCCGAGGCGTCAAAAAAAGGTGTTTTCTCGCTCCCACGCTGTTCGGCATTTTCTTTGCTCTGCTTCTAAAGCACGCTTTTGGGACGAGGACAGAAGGTATTTACCTACGCACGTGAAGTGATGGCAAGCTTTTTAACCTTCAGTCTCTAATGGACTGTTTTTCGTCGGCATGCAAAGACTTTGGTCTAACAATCAGCATGAGCAAGACCAAAGTCCTTGGTCAAGGGACTGTATCGCCACCAATCATCACTAATGGGAACTGTCAGCTCGAACCAGTACATCATTTCACATATCTTGGTTCAACCATTGCGGATAACCTCTCGCTAGACACGGAGATTGATAAGCGGATTGGCAGAGCAGCTGTCATTTTGTCCCGATTAAACTCTCGTGTTTGGGGTAACGGCAAGCTGACTGTAGAGACGAAAATGATGATGTACAGCGCGTGCGTACTAAGTGCTTCACTGTACGGCAGTGAAACCTGCACCACCTACTCAAGACACGAATGGAAGCTGAATGCTTTCCATCTACGAAGCATCCGTCGTATCTTGAACATATCGTGGATGGACTAACTCTGAAGTGCTTTCAAAATCTGGTCTACAGAGCATGTTCACTCTATTTCGACATCGCAGCCTGTGCTGACTTGGCCACGTCTACAGAATCGACAATGGGCGTATTCCGAAAGATCTACTCTATGATGATTTGCAATCAGGAAGCCAACCATTTGACAGAATACACTTGCGGTACAAAGACATTTGCAATCAAGATATGAAAGCTCTTGGCATTGATCATGCTATTTGAGAAGAACTTGCTCTTGACCGCTCACATTGGAGACATCGTGTAAAGCATCGTCTGCAACATGCGATGGAGCATATAAAGCTCTTGGCTGAAGAACGCAGATCACGCATCAGCTTGCAACTGACGCCGATCGACCGAGTACTGTCGATCGTTGCGAGAATGTTCCTCTCGAATCGGATTTTTGAGTCATTCGGAAATCTGTGTAACATGAGAAAGATCGTGCGATTATGATGTACATCCATGCTCGACTACGAGTGATGAAATCCAACAAACAAACAAACAAACTACTTTCAAGTAGTTTGAATTATGAAAAATGATAGGATTGTTGATCCTATTTGGGTAGCTAATTCAATTAATAATTCCTTTTCAATTTAATGTCAACTAATTCATACATAAATAACTTTAGCACTCACAAGTAGATCGATAGCTATACTATGTTACATTGTCCAGAAAACCGGGTATACTTTTAAACTACATATTGCAAAACTCGTATTTAATTTCCACTTAAGGTTTACTCAGTTAGTGCATGGTCTCCCTAAAATTCTTTTTCATCATTCGAAAATGTTTTTCAGAAGACTTATTTACCATGAAGACTTGCGCCTAATCTATGAGCGAGATCAAGATAAATCAAACTTTCAATCGTGAAAAGTTTTTAACACAGAAAACTCTGAATTTTCATGTTTTATGTGTTCCGAATTATCGCATAAATGAATGAGATATTTTTCTGCCATTGTTATATAGGGTTCTTACAAAGAACCACGATTTTCAAATACAGATGAACACCATAAGAACCCTATCTAACAGTTGCATACAAGTTAAACTTTGCTTACCGCTTTCCCACTGTTTCAAGGCTCACTAAACCTGATCTTACTGTCTTCTCCTGATGACGGCAAACAGCCAGAAACCGGTTGTGTTGTGTAAGGGATGGGGATGTGAGCATCATAATGCATTGAGATACTTTTCTGTTCAGAAGTGCTCATTGTAGAAAAAATGATGAATAAAAATTGGGTTTTAAAAATTTAACTATCGGTGGATAAGTTTGTTGTGAATAAACAGTAGGGAGATGTTTTATGAAGGTTACTGGTGCCAGCCATAAGTAACAATGGTTTAAAAGCTCATATTTTGTTTAACATTTCTACACTGCTTCAAGCGCACGTTGATCCTGATCTCACCGTCTCTACCTGATAAGTGCAAACTGCACGAATCCTGTGGTGGTGTGTGTGTCTGTGTGATCAAATGCATGCAAATTAGCATTTTCGTTCATGATTAAGGGTTTAAATTCATTATACATGTTTGGACATATGTCATTAACCAGGTTTGTCGTACAAGCTAACAGTGGCATACAAGCGCTTGCCGATCCTGATCTTACCGTCCCCACCTGATGAGTGCAAACAGCAAAAAACCCATCACGGAGTGTGTGATTAAAATGCATACAAATGAGTATTTTTATATGAATCAGAAAATCATTTTCGAACAAAGTGAATTTTTATTTTGTTTCATAACTGTTGGTTTCTCTTCTGCAAACTCAGTACTACGCCGAGATGAATTGTGAAATTTTTCAGCTATCAAAAAATTGATTTGGGACACATTACCCCAAACAAGATGGTGGGCCAACTTTTCTCAAAAGACATTTTGATCACACCTATGCGGAGAAAAATTGTTAACGCCAAGACGTGCGAATCGAGGCTATTGTCTTTGAACAAAAAACCGGTATGTGCAGCTGTCGCATCTCTCAAGGTGGCGTTTCCACTTTCATGAACGCCAAATAATTGCGGTTATATTGACTTACTCAAAAAGTTGACGAGAATATCCAAGGTAATATTTTATTGAAAATTATCAACGTGTATTGTGAGAAGTCATGACAACACGGGAATTATCATGTCGAGACGTGTGTAGTGAATGAAACGTTTCGCTAAATCCATATCATTTAAACGATAATTTCGAAAAAATTCGGCAACCATCACTTCACTAATTTGAGGCAAATGGATCCGAACGTTACAGTCCATTCCCGGTGAAGAAGACAACCTCAAATTGCACAGGATGCACGGGTGATGGGAAGACTGGAAAGCATGGATAGTTTCTATAATCGAACAGAATAATTTAAAATTACTAAATAATCTAGTATAACTTTTTAAAAACGCACGCATATTAGGTGCTCTGATTATATATCTCATTTGCTTGAAGGATCAATGTTTGTCACCAGAAACATTTTAGGGGAAATGTTCTTTCAATTTAAAAAGAAAAGATCAGAAATTATTGGTACCAGACTTTCACATTTGTATGCATTTCCATTAAACACCCGACGAGCGATTTCGTGCAGTTTGCATTCATCAAGGGAGAACAGTAGGATCAGTGTCCGCATGCGCTTGGAACAGTCTAATAATGGTACACAATTTGCGCTTGTATGACACTGTTGGAAAAGGCTGGTACGACCAACCTGTTTAATCACTTGAGCCCATAATCATGTAGACTGGATTTGAACCCATGGCCATTTGAACCCATGATAAAATGCTTATTTGCATGCATTTCCATCACAAAGACGCAATCCACGACCAATTTTGTGCTGTTTGCACTCACCAGGTAGATACAGTAGGTATAGAATCCGTATGCGCTTGAAACAGTTGAAAAATGGTAATCAGGTTGTGCTTGTATACCATTGTTTAATAAGGCTGGTTCGACCAACCTGTTCAATCAGATGAGCTCACAATCACATAGACTGGGTTTAAGCCCATAACCATGAACGAAAAAGCTCATTTGCATGCATATCCATCACACCCCACACACACCCCACGATCGGTTTCGTGGTTTTCTTCATATTTGTGACTACTCATCCGTGCCAAACCCATCGAACTATTCACAAAGTTGTTCACGAGCGTCCATAATGGAACAACTGGGCTCGAGTTCCGCTCTTATTTGAGCTCATCAGCAGTGCATATCCTCTGCTTCTGGAGTGGGATTCGAACCCCCGACATCACCATTATAGTCCCAAGCCTTAACGACCTGGGTTACCGTCAACCGTTTTACCGATCGTAATTGAGCGTTTATGAACTGTTCTCCAGACTGGCATATTTGAGTAACTTTGTTTACCTGACCAGTCCAGAAGGAGCCAGCAACATCTATTATGGTCGCCCAACCAAACAGATATCCGTGTCAGGTTTTCCCTTTTCTTTATACATTTTTTCATGTCGTTGTAGATGGAGCCGAAGCTGTATTGGACTTGAAAATATGAATGGCATGTCCATTATTCCGTAAATCAATATTATTCGCCGAAAAATTATACAGACAAATAAAGCTATTTTCTTTTTTAAACCGCATGTGGATCCTAATCTTACTGTCACTATCTGATGAATGCAAACAGCATGAAACCAGGCCGTGGGTTATTTGTGTATAAGATGGAAATGTATGCCAATAGCAACTCTATTTTCTTCTTCTATTGCTTTTTATTCGTCTGGGCATTATTTATTAATTTTGATTAATTACTTTCTAAATTGATAAAAGTGATTCCGAGTAATAATACTGGCAATTTAAGCGATGGTGTTTGGTGAATTACAATAGGAAAGTGATGTCAAACTCTCGTGGATATCTTGTCGTCGATTAGCCAATAGGTGATGGCCACGGTTGTCAATGTTTTATATTTTATTGGTTCAATTCCGTCCAATGAATATCAAGACAATTGATATAATAGTGAAATATACTTCGAAGCATCACATTTGGAAGAAATGCGTGTAATTGCTGTGCTTATCATTTTATTTTTATCCCTAAATTATTTGAGGCCATGTAGAAACAATACATGGGGATGGAAAATCTATCGTGATAAAACGATTGTTAACGCTCCCACCATTGAAGTGACTTATGCCGATACTCAGTGTCAGAATTCTTGCTTGAACAATGCGAAATGTGGCGCGTTCATGGAAAACCAAGGCGTATGTTGTTGACAAATGTTTATCATCATGATCGATTTCAGAAAACGTTTTGTTACAAGTACTCAATTGAACAGTATTCTGGTCTACAAAAAGCAATTGGATGGACTTCGTATATCAAGACTTGCTTGGGTAAGTCATTGTATTTTAAGCAGCGTGACTGTAATTATTTCATTTATTTTATATTTTATAATCAGCAAATTCTCCTTTTCTTTTTCCTTACTATAACTTGTGAAAAATACAATGGTGATGCTTTAAGAACATTCATGTTTTCATAACGGAAAGTGGGTGTTAAAGCGAAGTGTGCTGGGAGGAATAATATTGAAAGAGATATTAGTTGCGTTTTATTAATTAATGCGGTATTCTTAACTCAACCGTGCCAGAAACAGAACAAAGACGGATTGTACAGTTTGAGCACCAGTCCTGCGTTTAATCTATCTTAAAGTGGATGCGGATTTGATTAAACTACCAAAAAGCTGGTTTCCAAGTAGCAAACTGTGTCATATGTAAAACCAATGACCGTTCGTTTGAACGCGAATCAAGCACGACAAGAATGTATTTCATGCATGATGCGAAAACAGTAGGAGTTGCTTAATGGGATTTAACATGAAAATAATGCTTTATTTACGGTTCATCAAACAGGAAGAGACAGGAAGAGACCTATGTATAACCACTGTGATGAGTTGGAAGAATAATTTGACCATTAGGCACACAGGACGTGCAGTACAAAGACTTTGCAAAAGAGATATGTAAGCTCTTACCATTGATCCTATGAGTTCGGAAGAACTTTGTGTTGACCACCAAATTCTAAGGCAATGAGTACTGCTTCATGTGAAACCAAGGAAAGAGCAGATACCACTAGCGGCTACTCATTGGAGATTGCAAAGCCAGCGGACAATGTACATTGTTCGTCGCAGTACTGTTTATTGCTGCGAGCGGTGCGTGATAGTTTTTCAACTAGAATCGGATTATCTAGTCCTCCTAAATGTTGCGGTGTAAAATGTCAATATGGCTAGTAAGATAAAACGATTTCAGGCTCGATTAAACATTATAAAATACCAAGCATTCAATAGTAAATTTTTAATGCGTACATTAATTGCATGCGTTCGATGACTGCGGGAAGATTTTCGTAACCGTGTGGAATAACCTTACCAAAATAAGATTGCAAATTTATCGGTGAAATTTATCGAAAAATTTCCATGAGGCATTCATTATTAATATTAGCAATAAGCTTCAATTCTTTTTGTTGGTTACCTACCGCGTGAATAACCTTGAGCATTCCTTCCTGCTTAGGCTACCCGGATCCTCGGAAAATATTCAAACACTTATTTTCTAAACCTACTGACTGCTCAGTTATAATATATAGATCAAGCAATACATATATTCAGTCACACTATATTTGAAGATAGCAAATAGCTTTTCGTTGGATATAAATGTCTACACAATGGATAGACTTAGGTTATTCCTTGTCTTGGGGATAAACGGATTTCGAGTGTTGAATAACAAGCAACACTACAAGGTCATCAAAATGAAGTAACCTCCTGAGTTTCTGAAACGTGTACGTCCAATAATGAATTTCGTAAATTTAATTTAAACAGCCACGGCAAAAATGATGCTGATATACGTGGAAAGGCCTGGTAAGGACTTGCCAATCTCTATCAAAAATACCGTTACTGGCAAGCAGTGGACAATTCTCCGAAGTATACTACGTTTTACCGAACAATCTTTTAGTCTATAACATGTAATAGACATCTTGTAGCATCGAAAATCTACCTTTTTAAATAATTAAAATACCTGGTTCGCTATAATTTTTCATCAAATGGTCCGTTGATTAAACCACATTGTGGTTGCAGTTTCGAAGAGAATTTGCTCCAAACTTATTTCCTATAATATTCAGATGCGTGGAGCTATCGTCCGAAATGTAGCATATTTCTGCAGCCTCACTTCCCTTCTTCGTAAGTATTAAACCATAGAAATGTTTTACCACAACAAATTACGAGATCCAGCTTAACAATTTATGCAGTGCTAATGAAAACAACAAAATATGCTCTGTGTGTAACCTCGTAATCGTTCAATTCCAACTAAGAAAATATAAAAATCACAATTTACATCTTCCAATTCCGATGAGCATCACTTTGCACACTCGGATGTTTTCGAAATCTGATCTGAATAGAACTAAACCAAAGCGTTGCCTGTGGTTCAATGAGTTTCAACTTGAAGTAGCATAGCTGAAAATGCAGTAAGCTTAAAAATAAACATAGGATGACAGGTATATGGAGTAAAATTACAAAATCTCTCAAAAAATTAATAGAGACAGTCACATACAGCATGGTTCGTCATATATTCATTCAGTTTGGATGCGAAATCCGCAACAGATTCCGAGCGTGTTATTTCTTCTGGTAAAATGTTCCAAGTGAAACAAATTCTTACAAAAAAAACAATTTTGACGAATACCCAATCCAGAATGCAGAATGCTTAAAGCCTTTGGATGTTTTCGTGTTCATGTAAGGCCATTGGTTTTACCAAGAGTTTAAGGGGATGGGTTCAGTATGCCGGATTTTGAATGTCAATATAAGGTCACTACCTATCCGTCGTTGGGTAGAATCGTGTAGGTTCAGTTTTAACATTCGCTCCGTGAAAGGCGAATTTCTGTACAGGGAGACTAAATTTGTCGCACGATGTTAAATCATGTCGATTAGTTCCATATCCTTTCTCAGACTTGTTGCCCAGGCTTGGATGGAATATTCCATAACAGGACGAATATACGTATTATTTACCCGGGGTAGAGTTTCGGGCGAATAATCCTGAATATTCTTTTTAATAGACTCAAGATACGGCAAGCTTTATTGTACACCATCCGACAATGCTGTCCAAGCTTAGGGTAAACGTTACCCAGATACCGAGATCTTTTTCTGCGGTGATCTAGACGAGATCTTGCGTGCCAAGCTGAAACGTGTGGTGCAGAGATTTTCCAAGCCGCGGCATTTTACATTTCGCAGGATTAAATGGTATCTCATTTGACTGGGACTAACGAAATAAGTTACACAGATCCCGTGTTAATGAAATGCAATCATTAACAGACTTGACACGTTTTTCATATTTTAATATCATCGGCAAATAGTATCAAGTTGCATCCAATATCCTCTACTATATCCTTCATATACTCCAAGAATAGAAGAAGTCCAAGCACCGATCATTGCGGAACTACACTCGTGATGTCATTTTTCTAAATAAAGTTCTACCAGCGCGAACTTGGACGTATCTGTCAGTAAGATAGTCCCTTATCCAATTCAGCAATATTCCAGTTATTCCATAAGCTTAGAGCTTTTTAATTCAGATGTCATGGTTGACTATATCGAAAGCTTAGGAAATATCGATGTAGCAAGCATGTACAGCCTTACCTTCGTCTAGTGCCTGTGTACAATCCTGGAACGTTGTAAGAGGGTTAGATAAACTGCAACGATCTCTTCAAAAACTGTGTTGTGCTACGGTCAAAATATTTTGGCTTTCAACATGTTCTCTTATGCGCGCAGTCACAATGCGTTCCATTGATTTAGAGATCACCAGAATTAACGTTACCGGTCTATAGTTTGCTGTGTCTGAACGGCAACCGCCATTCTGTATAGGAGTTATCATCCCTGCTTTCCATTGCGGTGGTATCTTTCCTTCATTTGAGCTGAGATTGAATATGCGACTGAAAGGATGAGTCAAAGCAATGCGACACCTGTGATGTATGGCAGGGGTAATTTTGTCTGCGCCGGGGTACTTTTTTTCGTTTAGTTGACAAAGTTTCCGCCCAACCATGTGTTCGTTGGTAGTCATTTCACTTAGTAATTCCAAATGTGGCGAATTCGGTGAAACTTGATATGAGATACAACGTTTGGGATTAAAGACAAATTAGAAAAAACGTTGCTGAGGCATCGTCGATATCTTGGGCAATGTGGGCCAATCCATTAGGTATTAGTAGAGAGAATACACCTGGATTGAATCTTGATCGTTGATTAACTAGAGAAGCTTGGGATCCTTCTCTATTCTCTTAAGCAAGTTCTATTGGAATTGCAAGCGATCCTCTCTTACAAGAGTCGTGACGTGTTTCCGTATCTTACAGAATAGCTTCCAAGTTGTTTCCGTAGCAAACTTCTTATGAGTTACCCAAGACTCTCGCATAACAGCTAACCATTTCTAAGTTCTACTCCGAATAACAAACTGGTTATTGTAGTTGCATTTGTGTGGTACCAAATATCGAGTTTTCGTCACATTGATACCATTTCGTGTGAACCCAGTTAGTTTAATCCTCAAATGCAATGGGTTCATTTTGCCGACCATGTTGAATTGCAAATCGTTCAATGGCTGCTGACGTCGTCAATCTCCTCAATTCTTTAAGAATGTTGTCGCACAAGCCTTTCTGATGCAATTCTCCAGAAATCCGAGTTAATACTGGTTTGCGTTTATCCGTCCCCAGTTGTTAAGGCGCCTGAAGTTCTTGTGCTGGGCTGGAGGGTGCCTCATGCATATCATTCAAATTGCTTGTAATTCGCACTAATCGATTACGTACTTCGAATCTCTACAATATGACATTTGCTATTATGACCTTGAGACAAATATGAATAATACTACTGAAAGCATATCAAATGTCACTTTAGCTAATTTAACTTTCGAAACACTGGAAATGTTATCCTAAATCTTATGTAGTTTCATCATTTAGTTTCAAAAGCAAAAGTTATTCTCTGGTTGATTATCTGTAGACGTGAACGGAACATGGTATATAAAAACAATTTACAATTAGAAATCGTGCAACGCGTAAGAGATGTAATAACGGGATTTGAACATTTATTCTCAGTTGCAACGGTGACATTAGCGATACCAATTCGCAAGCTATTTTGTTTGTTACATTCGCATTTTCTGATAATGATACGGCAAACCACATTCTTCCGCTAGCCTCAAGTCAGTTTATTTATATGGAATTTGGGAAAATCCGTTTATCTCATGCGTTTCTAATTATCGGTTGATATTACCAGTGTATAACCAACAATATCTAGTATTGTGCCCGCATTTGGATTGCCATTTGCGCCCTTTAAGTGCAGTGTTCCGCTGAAGGACATCGACTTATCGAAAAACACTTTATTACTTGACAATCAGACGCTTGAAATTATGAATCGTTTACGTATCTCGGTAGTTGCATCAATAATTATGTGTTGTTAGATGACGAGGTCTCGGCACGCATTTCGAAAGCGAGCGTAGCATTCCGCAGCCTAGGTCATTTTCTTTGCTCTGATTCTGAAGCACGCTTCTAGGACGAGAACAGAGGGCATTTACATACGCACGCGAAGTGTTGATAAGCTTTTCAACCTGAACCGGTCTAGAGTACAAACCAAAGTACGCGATGTGATAATCCGTGACCTGTTGTTTGCGGACGATACAGCCTTTAGTGCTCACACCCAAGAGAACCTACAATCGCTAATGGACTGTTTTTCATTGGCAAGCAAAGACTTCGGTCTAACAATCAGCATGAGCAAGACCAAAGTCCTTGGTCAAGGGACGGTATCGCCACCAATCATCACTGTTGGAAACTGTCAGCTTGAACCAGTACATCATTTCACATATCTTGGTTCAACCATTGCGGATAACCTCTCGCTAGACACGAAGATTGATAAGCGGATTGGCAGATCAGCAGCCATTTTGTTCCGATTGAACTCTCGTGTTTGGGGTAACCGCAAGCTGACTGTAATGAAAAAGATGATGGTATACAGCGCGTGTGTACTAAATGCTTTACTATACGGCAGTGAAACCTGGAACACCCACGCGAGACACGAAGGAAAGCTGAATGCGTTGCGTCTACGAAGCATCCGTCGTATCTTGAACATATCGTGGATGGACAGAGTGACTAACGCTGAAGTGCTTCCAAAAGCTGGTCTACAGAGCATGTTCATCCTATTACGTCAGCGCCGCCTGCGGTGGCTTGGCCATGTCTATAGAAATGAAAATGGTCGTATTCTAAAAGATCTACTCTACGGTGAGTTGCAATTAGGAAGTCAAACATTGGGCAGACCGCAATTGCGGTACAAAGCTATTTGCAAAAGAGATATGAAAGCTCTTGACATTAACCCCGCAACCTGGGAAGAACTTGCTCTTGCCCGCTTACTTTGGAGGCATTGTGTGAAGCGTCGACTGCAAGCCAGGGAAGAGCAAATACAGCTCTCGGCTGCTGAACGGAGATCACGCTGCCGGTGTGCAACTGATGCAATACAACAAAGTTCTGACTATCGTTGCAAGCGCTGCGGGAGAGATTGTTCCTCCCGAATCGGACTGTTTAGTCATTCAAAAAGCTGCAAAACATGAAATTCATTCGATGTAATGTACATTTATGGTCGACATCGACCGACGGAGGCCAACAAAAACAATATGTCAACGCATTCAACGCCTTGGAATTTATCAATTGAAGTTACGTGTTTACATTGATCTCGCTATCGTTGGACTTAAATTTATCTTCCGTTAGACGTTTGCTTATTTGGATGCTCTGTGATTTCCATCCATTCTTGTTGTATTTTGTGATGTGCCGATTTTTTTGGTACTCTAATATTCCCTAGTTACTCACCGAGCTCTTATAATGTCTCGCGATTCAATATAACGTGAATTATATTCTTTGGCTGAAAATATCAGAACTAGATACCATGCCCGTGAGGAACAAGCAGCTTTTGGCGCGATTCATATTTGCAACTCTGCTGAAATGTATTGCAGCAAGATGCTGTAATGTTGGAATCACAGTTATGTAATAACTAATTGCTCCACTTACTTTGCGATTGTACCAACGTTTTATCTTAATATATTTCAAAATTGCAACACTAATCTTTTTTATACACACATTTCCGAGAGCTACCCTTTTACAATTTGATTGCCAACACTGTAGTGCTTTAGCTTTTGTATCACGTCAATAAATGTTCAACTATATTTTCAGTTTCCCTTGTAATGTTCTCAAATGAAACGGAACACCATATTCCAGCGTCTTTTGTCTTCATTCTTGTTGAATTTTCACACATGCCGTCGGGTTCATTAAACGCAACGCGGTCTTTCCTACGTTTCATGAATCACATTTTTCTAGTTTTATATTTCAATTTTGGTTACATCAACAACATCTCGAATTTTTCACGAGTATGCCTAACACCACCGGAAAGTCATTTGACGCGTCAGTCAATACGAAGTTACTAGCAACCCCGAGGTGTAGGTTCCTGGTTAGTCGAGTATGGACTATGTTGGTCATAGAAAAGTATTCAGTTCAGTTCAGTTCAGTTGCACAGGACAGTAAGTGGCTAACGAGCCAATCGAGCATCCAGAATTTCATTTGGTGGAAAGCTGCAGAGAAGCAACCACCACTGCCAGAGCGTTTTTTTCTCATTGTGCTTTATATATCCTCAACGATCGCGACGCCAAGAGATTATCCGGGTTGTATTTATGAGGCACCAAACAACTCTAAAAATGATGAGCTATCTGATCTTGCGTTGCAATTAGAGGAAGTATTCAGGAAAAATCTTACCCCAGATGCGGTCCAAACCGTTCTTAGAAGTCGCGACAGAACTGCATGATATAAGTTCCTCTGGAAGCCGGTTCTAGAAATTTTCCACCTCGAAGCTGAAAACGTTTAACTGGGAGTCTAGTCTACATCGCTCCTTAGCTAGTTTGAGCGAATGTCCGCGGGTTCCCAGCTCGAGTCTTAGGGCTAAGAAGTCGTTCATGATAACGTTACTTAACCCCTTCAAGATCTTAAAGGTTTTAATTAAGTCACCTCTCAAACGACGGCGCGTAAGTGAGAAAAGATCTAGGGACTTCAGGCGTGCAGCGTAAGGTTTTCCCTCGCTGAGCCTCAATCATGCGAGTTGCGAGACGCTGTACGCTTTTCGAGTCGAATATGTCCTTCTTGTAATATAAGCACCACGCCTAGACACAATATTCTAAATGCGGCCGAACTAATGCTTTGTAAAGGGGCAGGAATACATCGGGTCTTCTGCTGGATAACACGGATCTCAGCTTAAAGAGAACTTTAGAGCACGTTGAGCTGCAGTGGCGCATTGGTCCTCCCATTTGAAGTCAGTCCTAACTAGTACTCACAAATCCTTCATCCGTTGATCCGATGAATTTCACATCATCCGCAAAAATGAAGCATGGGCACTTCAATGAAGAGAACAAGTCATCGAAAAAAATCAGGAATAGAAGAGGACCAACTACCGACCCTTGGGGTACACCACTGATCACGTCGGTTTGATTCGACAGCGTAGATAATACCCGATTCTGAATTTTCTACCATCAAGTGAGGCCTTTATCCGAGCAAGTGGATTACCCCGTATGCCTTTTGCTGCTAGCCTAATCTCTAGAAGGCGGTGATTTAGGTAATCAAAAGCCGTACTCGGAACGAGGTTGATATACTTCACGGAGGTATTCAATATTTTCAGTAGGATTTGTACTTGCGATTAGTACATCATCAATATACACATAGACAAAGGATAGACTGAAGAAAACTTTGACCATGTATCTCTGGTTAGTTTGTGCAGCATTTCGTAAGCCGAATGGCATCCTGAGAAATTCGAACTGGTCAAATGCAGTGGTGATGTTTGTTTTGAAAATATTCTCCTCAGCTACTGGAATTAGATTATATGCGCGCACTCAATCCATCTTCAAAAACACAGATTTTCCGTGAAGAGACAGTGCAAAGTCATGTATGTGTGGAATATGATATCGATCTGGGATCGTTACACGTTTTAAAGCACGATGATCGTCACAAAAACCTCAGGCGTCCGGTTTGTTTTTTTGACCATGTGGAGAGGTGTGTCCCAGGGAGAAGTTGATGGACGGATTATTAAGAGTTCCACCATATGCTCGATTTTTAGTTTGGCAGCTTCAAGTTTCTTAGGCGCCAGTCTCCGTGGTCTACTGAAAACCGGGGGTCCACGGGTTGAAATATTGTGTTTGATGACATGCTTTGAAGTAGTGTCTTGTGCACAGTGTTTGAAGATATCCGAAAGTTTCCTCATGAGAGAAACGTTATTTTGTGCTTTACTGTACGGCATAGAAACCTGGACCAACCACGCAAGACACGAACGGAAGCTGAATGCTTTCCATCTACCAAAGCATCCGTCGTATATAAAACATATCGCGGATAGGCACCAGGACTAATGCTGAAGTGTTTTCAGAAGCTGGTCTGCGGAGCATGTTCATTTTAATACTACAGCGCCGTCTGCGTTGACTTGGTTACGTCTACAGAATAAAAAATAGTCGTATACCAAAAGATCCACTCTATGGTAAGTTGCAATCAGGAATTCAACTATTTGGTAGACCGCACTTGCGGTACAAACACTTTTACAAATGAGATATGAAACATCTTGCAATCGATGATATGAGTTAGGAAGAACTAGCTCTTGACCACTCACATTAAATGCATTGAGTGAAGCGTCGCCTGCAAGCTGCAGAGTAGATACAGCTCTTGGCTGCTTAACACATATCACGCCGCCGGCTTGCTACATATTCCGATTGACCAAGTACTGTCTATCGTTGCGAGTGCTGCAGGAAAAATGGTTCGCGTTAATCGGACTATTTAGTCATTCGAAAATCTGTGTAATATGAAAAAATCGTGCGATTCTGATGTACATCCATGCTCGACTGCGAATGTTGGAAGCCAACAAACAAACAAACAAACTACTTTCAAGTAGTTTTAAATTATGAAAAACGATATGATTGTTCAACCTATTGGTGCACGTGTTACATTAGTGTAGCTAATTCAATTGATATTTCCATTTTCATTTAATGTCTACTAATCCTTAGATGAACAACTACAGCTTTCAGAAGTAGATTGATAGCTATACTATGTTACATTGTCCAGATAATAAGGCATTATTTTAAACTACATATTGCAAAAACCCGTAAGTAATATTGCCTTAAGATTTAATCAGTTAATGCATGTTTTGTCTAAAACTGTTTTTCATCATTCGAACTTTTTTTCGTAAGACTGCACCTAATCTATGAGCGAGAATTAGATATATAAAGGTTTCAATTTATATATATTTTAACACAAAAACTCTGAATTTTCTGTTTTATTCCAGTTGGTAGATGAATTTATGGAGGTTCATGGGCCAGCCATAACTATCAATGATTTAAAAGCTCATTTTTTGTTTAATATGTCTAAACTGCTTCAAGGGCACGTAAATTCTGATCCTAATGTCCCTACCTGATGAGTGCAAACTTTATGAATCCTGTCGTGGTGTGTGTGCCTGTGTGATGCATGCAAATTAGCATTTTAATTCATGGTAATGGGCTTAATTTCATTATACGTGTTTTCACACGTGATTAAGCAGGTTGGTCTTACCAACTAACTCCAAATGTGGCATGCAAGCGCTCTCTGTTTACCATTCTTCCACTGTTTCAAGCGCATGCGGATCCTGATCTTACTGTCCCTACCTGATGAGTGAAACAGCACGAAACCAGTCGTTTGGTGTGAATGACGGAAAAGCATGTAAATGAATATTTTGTTTCATGGTTATGGGTTCAACCCCATTTAACATGTGTTCGGACACATGCTTTGAATAGGTTGGTCGTACCAACCTTACACAACAGTGGCATACAAGCGCTCCTTGTTTACCATTCTTCCACTGTTTCAAGCGCATGCGGATCCTGATTTTACTGTCCCTAAATGATGAGCGAAAATAGCACGAAACCGGTAGTGGGGTGTTTGAGTGATGGACATGCATTCGAATGAGGAATTTTGATGTATCAGAAAATCATTTCAATTTTGAAAAAAGTGAATATTTATTTGGTTAGATAAATGTGTGTACCTACATCAAACTCAGTTATGTGTGTAAAATGTTTCAGCTATTGAAATCAGATTTCGACACATTAATGTTGTCATGCACAATGTTTGTTTCCTAAATGTGAGCGGTATTCGCAAAGCTTTAACCTTTTAACCGAAACCATTCGCTCTGGTCACGATGAATAAATTGTTATAATAACTATTTCGCCATCTTTTCATTGTCTATTACTTTTAACAATTCTCGAAAAATGTTAACCAAGAATTATAACAATACATGTCATATTTTGTCGCCAAGAATGACGGAAATCGTGCAAGATTACTTAAATTCTTCCTAGTACCCCAAAACAGATGGTAGGCCAACTTTTCACAAATGACATTCCGATCACACCAATGCGGAAAAACATTTGTTAACACCCAGATGTGAGCATCGAAGCTATTGTCTTCGAACAATAAAACCGGGATGTGCAGCTGTAACGTCTCTCGACGTGGCGTTTCCACGTACACAACTGTCAAATACTTGCCGTTATATTGTCTCACTCAAAAATTTGACGAGAATCTCCAAGGTAATATTTTATTGAAAATTATCAACGTGTGTTGTGAGAAAGCATGACAATCCGGGTATTATCGTGTCGAGACGTGGGTGTTTTTTCGCATTCTCGTGTGTATTGTTCGTTCACATGAATGGAACGTTTCGTTAAATCCATCTCATTTAACCAAACATTTCGAAAAATATCGTCAAACATATCTCCGTTAATGTAATGGAAAATGTTTGTGACAGATCGGGGAATCATAATCATGAAAAAAAAGTTCGTAATGAATCTGTGAGAGTAGTTTATGGGTAACGTTTCGCTTCTGACACAGAAGCTTCGTCAGACCAAGGGTGTCAGTACGAACAGGGCTCAAGCTTGAATTGCATTCACCTGACCAATCATACGCTGGTTTAAGAACTGCACAGTCCATTGTGGGTTCTGCGCTCGTTAAGAAGGACAGGCGCGTTCAATATCAACTGACGCACCACCACCCCTACGTGCCGTATAATCCCTTAATTGTTCTAGTCTTGGCAGGTGTGAATGACATCTGCTGACAGATTAGCGCGATTGCGTAATCGGTGCGCACACTAGGGTTACGCACGTTAATGTTTATCCGCTGCAGGACCGGACGCCAGATTGTGGAGATATCAGCCCCCTCCACCTTATTGACAGCATTCTTACCAGCCTTTGTTATCTCAACCGCCTCAGCGTGAAGTCGTTCCATGTATGGTTTTATTCCCCGCCTTATCACTTCTACGTTATCAAGATCTACGCTGTGACCGGTGTCCAGCACATGTTCAGCTAGTGCTGAATCTCTTATCAGTGTTTGATATTCACTGGAATTGCGTGGCTGCTTACCGATTCGATTTTTGTGTTCACTTATCCTAGTACTGAGTTCTCTGGATGTTTGTCCGATATATACTCCCGAGCAACCCTTACAGTTGATTTTATATACGCAATTCGTCGCGCAGCCTGAAGGTGTTTTATCCTTGAGATGCGTTAATAAGGATCGGAGCGTTCTACCCCTTTTATACGTTACTCGTATACCTGCGTTATTCAAGATTCGACTTATCCCTTTTGACGCTTCCTTAACGTAAGGTATAGAAACTGTTGCACGCCAAACTTTTTCCGTTTTGGGTGCTGGGTATTTAACCCGTTTCAGTTGGCGTTTAATTAGGCTCTTAGGGTAACCATGATCAGCAAGTCGACGACTAACTTCTTGATGGGCTCGCTTTTTATCGGTGGCATCGCTGCACAAGCGTTCAACTTTGTAGAGCAGCGATTTCGCAACTGAATTAAATACTTTTTGGGGGTGCGCTGATGAATACCTCAAGACCGCATCTGTGTCGATTGGCTTACGATAGACCGTAGTGCTTATTTTACCATTCTGCTTTCGCGCAAGACAGTCCAAGAATGGAAGTGTCCCTTCTGTCGACTCAATCTCCTTTGTAACTTGGATTTTGGGATCCAGGTTGTTAAGGTAACTATGGAATGCTTCCAACCTGTCACGTTTCATGATGACGAATGTATCATCGACATAACGCCACCATATCTTTGGTCGAAGAGCTACATTTTTAGAGCTAACTCTTCAAAATGCTCCATGTACATATCCGCTAACACTGGGGAAATAGGTGAACCCATCGCTAAACCTTCCTTTTGCTTATATAACTGTCCATTAAACAAGAAGTGGTTCATATTCAGACAAATCGCTATACCGTTAACGATTTGCTGTACACTCAAGTTTGTACGATCTGCCAATGTCGCGTCTGAATTAAGTGCATTTTTTGCTAATTCTAGAGCGCTAGTGGTGTCCACGTTCGTGAACAGGGCGCTTACATCGAAGCTAACCATCATTTCATCCTCGTCGAGCGTTATTGTACTCAAACGACGAACGAAATCAAAAGAGTTCTTAATGAAAGAATCCCTGTTCCCGACTAGCGGTTTCAACAAATGAGCGAGATGCTTCGCTAATTCGTGTGTTGGGGATCCAATGCCATCCACGATAGGTCGCAGAGGGACGCCCACCTTATGTATTTTCGGGAGCCCGTAGAACCTAGGGGTCTGAGCAGATTTCGGGTATAGCCTGAACCATAATCCTTTACCTAGTTCCTCCTTGATTCCACGCAAGTATCTCGAAATCACCCGCTTACGGTTATTCATAATCGACGTGGTTCTCCTGCTGTCAATAACTTCATAAGGACCTTCCGCAAGGTGTGATTCAACCTTATTTCTATAATCACTTTTTGAGAGTATCACCGTGGCCTTGCCTTTGTCGGCTCTAGTGATCACTATTCCCTCTTCTTTCCGCAGATTAAGAAGTGCTCGCTGTTCATCTTGCGTAAGGTTACACCTTTCTGGCTGTTGTTTCTTAATAATACTGGCTATACAGTTGCGTAATGCGTCTGCCTGTGTTTCCGGTAGCTGAGTTAAGGTAGATTCTACACATGGAATGATATCTTCAGGTTTTAAAACTTTTGTACTTAGTGAGAAGTTTAAACCTTTTTCCAACAATCTTTGTTCGGTCTGCGAGAGCGGCCTATCTGATAAGTTAATTACTTTAGAATATTGTTTAGCACTGTTATCAAAAGAACTAGTAGAATTACATTTATCCTTAGATGTTAAAAGAGTGGCGAACTTACGTTTCTGTTTCTCTCTAATTTGCTCCGTCTGTGTGGCCAAGACCTCGGCGTGTTTTCCACAGATTTTGCAGAAATCCACATCAGATAACTCCGCTCGCAATTCGGACTTCAACCTGGAGGCTTTCGAACGCGCGTGTGTCAGGTTTTCGTTGGCCCTGTGAATCCTTTGTTTTAGAAAAACTTTGGATGCGGTTTCGGCAGCCTTCCTTGAATTGCGTGAATTATCTGGAGGTGTGACCACCAGATCCCTTGGTATGACTTTGTCCTGTTGACATCTCAGGTTAAAGACGCGATGATTCGTCCATCTGGCTTCTCCGTTAATTTGAGACACACGATGCATGGGTGATTGGTAGACTGAAAAGCATGGATAATTCGTATAACTCTAATGGAACAGAATAATTAAAAATTTCCAAATTATCTAGTAATACTTTGTAAAATTGCACTCACGTCAGGTGCTCTGATTTATTGTCTCATTTGCTTGAAGGATCAATGTTTGTTAGCCAAAACATTTTAGAGAACATTTTGTTTTAATGTAGAAAGTAAAGGTAAGCAAATATTGGCACCAGAGTTATACATTTGTCTGCATTTCCATCACACATACCCCACGAGCGGTTTCGTGCAGTTTGCACTCATCAGGTAGGGACAGAAGGATCAGGATCCGAATGCGCTTGAAACAGTGGAAAGAATGTAAACAAGGGGTGCTTGTATGTCACTGTTGGATACGTTTGGTACGACCAAACTGTTCAGTCTTTTGACTTGAAACAGTGGAAGAATGTTAAACAAGCTGTGCTTGTATACCACAGTTGGATAAATCAGGTTCGACTAACCTGTTCGATCACATGAGCTCACAATTACGTAGACTGTGTTTACACCCATAACTATGAACGAAAAAGCTCATTTACATGCATTTTCATCACACAGACACCCTACGACATGTTTCCTGATGTTTCCCCTCATGGTAGGGACAGTCAGATCAGGATACGCTTGCGATTGAAACAGTGGAAATATGGTTAGCGCTTGTATGTTACTGTTTTATTAGGTGGCACGGAAACCTGTTAAATCACACGTGCCTAACCACGTGTATATCAGGTTGAAACCCATGTCTTTGATCAAAGATCATTTATACGCATTTACATCACAAATACTCGTAGCTGTTTTAGGATTTTGCTCTAACTCTGTGTTCATTTTTGTTCTTCAATTTAGGCATGAAATTACAACAAAAGTTTAGACATGTAATTGATGAAATTAATTTAACTATCATTTAGTTTTTATCAAATAAGAATACATTCATGCTAGTGAAATGAAGGTCACCGGATAAAAAAATGTTCAAGTATTACCTCTGAAAGGTTCCGAGTGAGTCTTTAAATGATGCTTTAATTTTCACTGTATCGTAAAGCATTGAATTATAAGTTTATGCCACGATAATATTTTTACCTCCATAATTCGAAAATTCGATTTTAAAATGGAATTCTGAATGTCTGAATAAAACGGAATATTTCACATGGAATGATTTTAATACACATTTTGAAGTTTTAAAGTCCTTGTTAAACCTTTGAAAAAATAACTGATCAAGAATAACAAGAAAATAAAAAATGCATGAATATTTGAAGTAGAAAATCAATTTCTGGCCTCAATAGCGGAAGCTATTAACACGGTGTTAATTCGATGAGTATATCTAGACATTTAGAAAATGTTTGCTTCAAAATAATAGACCAGATTTTGGGTTAAAATTCTGTTTCGCTGTATCTTGAAAGAAGAAAATTACTGAGGATTTTTTGATCAACATGTAAGCTTGAGAAGACTTTTTTCAAAATAGTTCGAGATCTAAAAAGCAAACATCTCTTTCCTGAGCAGTCGTACTTACATCTAGTACCAAGTGATCCCAAATATTGATAAACGTTTCACTTATCTGTCGCTAACTGCTTATTCCCTGGCATGTCTACAATATCCTCGAATATACCCACGCAATGCATATCATTTCAAATAATAGAAGTTGTAATGAGAGTCCAATATATAAACAATAATTTGCAATAAATCCAGAAATGTGTCCTGTAACGAATATCAAGCACGTTGATCCCAGCAAAGTGTATAGGGAACGCATAATCTACACGCAGAAACTTTACGAATTTTCAGTTCAATATCGATTAATGCGATACGAACATATAAAGATCACATCGATAACGAGAAGCAATCCAACATATCTAGAATTGTTTCAAATGAGCATCAATTATTAATTTTCAACACATTTTCCGTTCTTCGGTCATCACGTAACCCTTTTCTCTATATTTGTGACTACTCATCCGTGCCAAGCTTATCGAAATATTCACAATGTTGATCACGACGGTCCATAAAAGAGGCACTGGACTCAAGTTTCGCTCTTATTTGAGCTCATCAGCAATGCATATCCTCCGCTTCGGTGGTGGGATTCGAACCCTAGACCATCACCGTTGTAGTCCCACGCCTTAACGACCTGGGTTACCGTCCACCGTTTGAACAATCGTAATTGAGCGTTTATGAACTGTTCTCGAGACTGGTATATTTGAGTAACTTTGTTTATTCGACCAGCCCAGAAGGAGCCAGTAACATCTATTATGGTTGCCCAACCGAACAGATCTCCGGGTCAGGTCTTCCCTTTTCTTTTTACATTTTTAATGTCGTTGAAGATGGAACCGAAGCTGTATTGGACTTGGAAATATGACTGGCATGTCAATTATTCCATAAATCAATCTTATTCGCTGAAAAATTATACAAACGAATAAAGTAATTTTCTTTTTTGAATCGCATGCAGATCCTAATCTTACTGTCACTACCTGATGAATGCAAACAGCATGAAACCAGGCCGTGGGTTATGTGTGTGTAAGATGTAAATGCATGCCAATAGCAAATCTATTTTCTTCTTGTATTGCTTCTTATTCTTCTGGGCATTATTTATTAATTTTGAATACTTACTTTCTAAATTGATAAAAGTGATTCCGAGTAATAATACTGGCAATTTAAGCGACGGTGATTGGTGGATTACAACAGGAAAGTAATGTCAAACTCTCGTGAATATCTTGTCGTCGATTAGCCAATAGGCGATGGCAACGATTGTAAATATTTTATATTTTATTGGTTCAATTCGGGCCAATAAATAGCAAGATCACTGATGTAATTTGTGCGACATGCATTGAAGGAACACATTTCGAATAATGCGTGTAGTTGCCGTGCTTATCATTTTATTGTTATCACAAAATTATTGCAGCTTATTTTTAAATTATTCGAGGTCATGTAAAAACAAGACATGGGGATGGAAAATCTATCGTGATAGAACGATCATTAGCGCTCCGGTCATTGAATTGACTCATTTGGATGCCCAGTGTCAGAATTCTTGCTTAAACAATGTGAAATGTGGCGCGTTTGTGGAAAAAGATGACGTATGTTGATGACAAAAGTTTACCATCATGATCGATTTAAGAACAGGTTTTGCTACAAGTTCTCAATTACCGAGTATTCTAGTCTGCATGAATCCATTGGATGGACATTGCATATCAAGGCTTGCTTTGGTAAGTCACCGTATTTCAAGCAGTATCCCTTTGATTATTTCATTTATTTTATATTCTTTTCTTTTTCCTTCCAATTATCATTTGGAAAAATACAATGATGATAATTTACAATGATTTATTTTTCATAAACAAATGTGGGTGTTAAAGCGAAGTGTGCTGGGAGGAATAATATTGAAACAGATGTTCGTTGCGTTTAATTAATAAATGCGTCATTCGTAACTTAACAGCGAGAGACACAGAACAAAAAGACGAATTGTAAAGTTTGAGCACAAGTCCAGCGTTAAATCTATCTGATCGTTGATGCGGATTGTATTTAAATAGAAATAAACATACGCAAGTTTTGAGTAAGCCACCTAAAAAGCGGGTGTCGAGCAAGCAAACTGTATGTCATGTGTAAAAACAATGACAGTTCGCTTGAACACGAATCACTCACGGCTAGAATGTATGTCATGTGTGATGCGAAAACTGTAGGAGTTGGTTAATTTGGCTTAGCATGAAAACTATGCTGTATTCAAGGTTCATCAAACGGCAAGATATAGGAAGAGACCTATGTATAACCACTGTGATGAGTTGGAAGAATAATTTGACCATTAGGCACACAGGACGTGCAGTACAAAGACTTTGCAAAAGAGATATGTAAGCTCTTACCATTGATCCTATGAGTTCGGAAGAACTTTGTGTTGACCACCAAATTCTAAGGCAATGAGTACTGCTTCATGTGAAACCAAGGAAAGAGCAGATACCACTAGCGGCTACTCATCGGAGATTGCAAAGCCAGCGGACAATTTACATTGTTCGTCGCATTGTTTGTCAAACGCTGTGAACGCTCCATTATAGATTATCATCCAGATTAGGATTATCTGGTCATTCTAAACGCTCTAGGACAAAGTTTCTTAAGATCTAGTATGTTAAAAAGGACCTTAGGCTCGATTTAAACATTTAAAAATACCAAGCGTTCAACAGTAAAATTGTTAATGCGTACATTAATTGCATGCTTTGAATGACTGCGGGTAGATTTTCGTAACCGTGTCGAATAACCTAACCAAAATAATATAGCAGATTCATCGGTAAATTGAAAACCGGTGAAACTTATCGAAGACATTCCATGATGCATTCATTATCAATAATAACAATAAACTTCAATCCGTTTCGTTGGTTACCTTTTGCATAAATGGGATAGAGCATTACTTCGTGGTTCAACTTAACAGAACCTCAAAAAACATCAATCACATATCTTTTAAACATACTGACTGCTCAGTTATAATATATAGATCAAGTGACACAGATATTGAGTCACACTATATTTGAAATATAGCGAATAGCAGTTCGTTGGATACAAATGTATACACAATCAATATACTTAGATTGTTCCTCACCATGGGGTTAGTTAGATTATTAGGGAGCACTACATAGTCCGCTAAACAAAGTGCCTTCCTGATTTTCTCAAACGTGTACGTCCAATATTGATTTTCCTAAACTGAATTTAAACAGCCAGGCACGTGGCAAAATGATGCTTCTGTACGACGAAAGGCCTAATAAGGGCTTACCAAGCTTTTCGAAATTACCGCTATTGGCAAGAAGTGGACAATTCTTCGGAGTAAACTACGTGTACCAGAAAAATTAATAAAATATAATTGACGTGTTGCCAAGTCGAAAATCTACCTTTTTTGATAATTGAAATACCTGGTTCTCCTTAATTTTTCATCAAGATGTCAATTAATTAATCCACGTTGTTGTTAGAGATTTAGTCAGAATTTGCTCAAAAACTATTCCTTAGCATAATAAGTTGCATTAGAACTATCGCACAAAATGGAGCAAATTTTTGCTGCCTCATTTACCGCTTCGAAAGTATGAAAGCATAGAAATATTTTACCACAACGAATTACAGGGTCTTGCTTAACAATATATGCCGTGCTAATGAAAACAATAAAATATGTTCTGTGTGTGGAGCTTCGTAATGGTTCAATTCCAATTAACAGGTTATAAAAATCATAATTTACATCTTCCAATTCCGATGTGCATCACTTTGAACGCTCGGAGCTTTTCGACATCTGATCTGTATAGAACCAAATAAAAGTGTTGCCTGTGGTCCAATTAGTTTTAACTTGAAGTGGCATAATATAGAAGCGAATGTGATGATGTTACGTCGTTGATTTTTTAAAGCCAATTGCGTTGAGTGTACAGGCTTTGAAGACACCATTTTCAACATTAATCAAGGCCCCGAGCGTTTCACAGTCACTTGATGATTGTTTCCAGATTCAGCCCTGAGGTCAACAATTCCAACTCTACTTGCGTTCACCCACAAATCCAACATCAAAAGCGAACACCTATTGGTCAAACTCTTTTATAGTGCACAGTACTGAGCAAAAAAATAGGAAAAAACTCCCGATATTGGAATAAAATCATTTAACCACAACACTTGACCCAGCATGTCTGTCCCGAGTGTAACTTTGATACGATTTCGTGTTGATCGAATTAGTTTAATCACCAACTGCACTGAGTTCATTTTGCCGACTATGTTCTATTGCATATCGTTTAATGGCGGATGACGTTGTCCATCTTCCCAAACGTTTGAGGATGTTGTCGCACGAATCCTTTTGACGCAATTCTCCCGAAATTCGAGTTAGTTTGCGATTTTCCTTACCCGGTTGTACAGGCGCTTCTAGTTCTTGTGCTGTGTTGCAGTGCGGAGTTTTGCATAACATTCAAAAGCTTGTAATTCGCACTCATTGATAACGTAATTCGCCTCTGGTTAATTATTCTGTTGAAGTTGCTGAACGATTGGATTCACGCTTGTGGTCATCATCGACCGAGGGACGCCAACAACAGCTACCAATAATGCTGTATTGTTCTGACTAATATACCGAACATTTTCGGCCAGTTTAGGTTTTGTAACGTCAAAGCATTTTGCAAACAAGTTTTCAAACGACCAAATATATTTATTGTTTTTAAGCACCTTGGGTGCTTGACCAAGAATTCCCTTTTTGATTCTGTACTTAAAAATTTGTGGTTCTTTGTGAGAACCTTATTTAACAGAGGCATACAAATATTTCTTGGTTTACAGCTTTACCAATGCTTCAAGGCTAAATGAACATGATCTTACTAACTCCATCTGATCACGGCAAACATCCAGAAACCGGTCGTGGTGTGTAATGGATGGGGATGTGAGCACCAAAATATATTGGTAATTAAGCGGCTTATTTCAGTTACACAACGTCAAATTTAGCAGATTTGTTTTCCTCAGGATTTTTTAGAATCTGATTGATATCTGTTGTGACAAAAGCGAGTTCGCTTAACCGGAAGACATCGATAGTTGTGCTAAGAGGTAAGATTGAGGTGAGTCGCATTAACTGTATCCCCGATATGTAGTTATTTATAGTAGTCTAGGTGCTTCTTCGTCGAAGTCAAGTGTGGCATTCACGCGATTGTCCAGTTTTATGGTTCCTAGGTGCTCCATCAGTCCTACTTATCTTAGGACTCTTTTAAGACTTTATGTTCAGTCCTCTATCGTAGATGAACTTTGTGTTCTGATTTTTATAGTCAGGGTTTATGTGTATATTTACCGGTCTCTATCACGCACATTTATGTTACACGAGAGAACATTTAGGATCGTTTTAAGCTCACGGGCACAAAATGACATTTGAGAATTTGAAAACTGATGGAATGGCGCGCGATAACTAACCACTGACTTACGATGTCGCTGATTTATAGGGCACATCAAAGAAGTATTGAGCACGTATGACTTCCAAATAACGTGCTGTATACTACGCTGGTATTATACAGGTAGTATATGGGAGCAAGGTATTGTATTTATCTAAAGAAAACATGGTCACTTTTCCTGAAAATTCAGCAATTGAATAAGATTTGTGATCCTCCAGTACCATTTAAGAGAACGAGTATTAGTGTTGATGTTGTGTATCCAACATTTTGGAATGTATCAAGACATCGAATGTTTTCGTGTTCAAATATGGTACTTGGGTTTTAGTAAATGCATGAGTGGATGTTTTCGGAGTGTATAATTTTCAATGCTAACAAGGTCACTCCTTATTCGTTTTTGAGTAAAATCATGTAGTTTTAATTTGATGATTCACGCTTCGAAAGGCGACGTTTTGTAAGAGGAGACCAACTTGGTCGCACGATAATAAATTCTGCTAAGTAGTTTAATTTCCGTCCGTGGTCATGGTGCCAATGCTTGGATTGATTATTTCATTGAAGTAGGTACATATGCATAAAGTAACCGGGGTAAGTTTTCGGGCGTGAAACTCCTGCATATATTATCTAGGAGACAGATGATAAGCCAGTCGTTATTATACACTGTTCGGCAATGATGTCAGTTCTCAAGGATAAACGACACTCATATACCTGGATTATTTCTGCGGTAGACCATGCGAGGTCTTGTGTGCGATGCTGATAGATGTGGAGCAGAGATTAGACAAGCTGCATTATTTTACATTTTGCAGGATCAAAGGGCTAATCGTTTGTATGGGACCAACAGTATACTATGCACCGATCCTGTTTTAATACCATGGTGTTTTTTATGGACCTAACCAATTTCCGTATACTAAGATTATGGGCAACTTTTATCAAATTACACTCAATATACTCCAAGAACAATAAAAGATCAAGCACCGAGGCCTGCGGAACAACATTTGTGACGTATGCTGTTCTAGATGGGTGCTGTCAACGCTGTCCATCAGTAAGACTCTTCCTTATCTAATTAAAAACATTCCTTTTATTACATAAGCTTCGAGATTTTTCAATAGAATGTGACTCGGTCCAATCCTCGAACCTAGTAAATAGATTAGATAAACCGTAACGATTACTTTGAAGACCGTGCTGTGCGGTGGTTTGGTGGATCAAGAATTGTTTATATCTTAGTAAGTCAATCGTTCTTACAAAAGTTTACGTAAGTTGTGCCTAACGATTCAGGGTATTCTAAGATGTGTAGTTTAGTGTCATCTGCTAAAAATATACATTGCTAGTAAGGCAGAGATGTTTACATGATGACGAACTCAGTGGGCAGCAAATACAAACTATCAAAAGATCTAACAGAAATAAACCCATCAAAATTGAGTCTACAAGCTTAGGCAAAACTTTGAAATGTAATGCTGTCAGGTTTCAACATAAATGAGTTAATGGCCACCCCGTATCTAAGTGTGGTATTTCCTGAATCACTTTAAGTTGGGTACCATGAGATTTGGGGTTGACTGATCCTTTTATGTTCAGGACTCAATTAGAAGTATAGTCTCAACAGACATGGAAATGATGTAAATGAATAGTATAGGTATGCCAACCGAATTCATCTCAGTTATTTACTTTCCATCTTCCGCGGCATAGTTTTCCATCTGCGCTTAATGAGACTAATCGAAGCGTTACAGTGTATCTGTCCAATATCTGAGAGGGATGTTGAAAATAAAATTGATACATCATTGAAGTGGAACAGCTTATAACTTATGATTCTCGATTCTGATTGGTCTATTTTGTCGGCCATAATGATTCAGTGTATAAATACACACGAGCCATAGCCTAATGGCTTTTTGGTCAGAGACGGTAAAGCTCTTTGTCTAAACGGCCTGGCTTTGATCTTGCTACTCGTAGTGTTCGATTAGTTAGTCAACGGTGACTAATAGCATAAAAGTTTTCAGTGTTAAACATTTTGGGTAATTAATACTTGGGTTATACTCGGGTAATATACAACATTAAAGGCGACGGAAATATATTTTTTTTCAAAAATTGATTAGAGTAAATTAGAAATTTTGCTCGAACAGCAAATAAAGTTGATGAAGTTAGTAGTCTAAAGTAAAATTCCAGCGAGCAGCAGTGCTCTACCATTCGTCGATGGTATTGCTAATAGTATCCATGAATTTACTTTCGACGCTGAGGCTAATGTCACGTTCAAGGCGTGGTTCCGTAGGTATGAATACTTATTCCGCGTAGATTTTGCCGCACAGGACGATGCGTGGAAAGTTAGAACCCTACTTCGCAAACTTTGCCCCAGTGAACTC